>CM076268.1:22695000-22882500 GCA_038380795.1 Pyrocephalus nanus
CATCCGCACTTCTTGTTTCCCACACTTGTGCTTTCAAATGTAGTCAGTTTCTCTCTCTCTCTTTTTATTTTTTATTTTTTAGAAATGCTTGTGTTAATCTCAACATTGGTGTTTCTTGATAAATTAATCCTTCAGTTAAATCTTGTGTTATGACACCTCTCAGGTAAAGGTATAATATATATTAGCATGTCATTTGAATTTAATTAGAAATAATGAACCCAATAAATACTAGTTGATACCATATGGGACACGTATTTCTTAGCAGGCTAAGTGTTTAGTGAATTAATTTAACATTTGGGCAAAAATCCTAATTACTTTAGTATCTACAGTATTATGTTAAAAATAAAAATGGCTTTTTTGACTGTTAAAAGTGAATTGGAAAAAAATCAATTTAGTATAGGTTTATGTATTGAGAGAAAGACATATATAAGCCTGCAGTGTGTCAAAAATGACCACTGCATTTTCATAGTAACTAACTGTTCTGCATATTCATTAGAGGAAGAATAACAAATAATGCTCACATGGTAGCAGGAGAAATATATGTGAATATAAGGAGAAGTTTTCTCGCAATAAGCACTGTTAAATATGAGAATGGGCAAATGAGTGTACCTTCTCATGACTTTTATTTTCATTTTTTAAGAAAAATTTTGACTGCAAGCTGCATAAACTTGATTATATCTACAAGTATGGGATGGATGAGGTCATACATGAGGTCCATTTTTAGTCTTGCTTTGTTCTGATTGTAAATTTGGTGATGGCTTAACATGGCCTCTTGAAAATACTGGCAGTTTAGAGGTTAACAAAAATGAAAAATTTTTTGTTTAATTGCATATTTGTCCAAATCGAAATATCTAATTGAAAAAGGTTGATGTGAGCAGACTTGCTCATGATGAACACTAAAATGCCAACAGTTAGATAGGAATGGGTTAATACATTGACTAATGTTGTAGGTTTATAAGAACTGGCCCTTCTCTTTGTTCTTTTTTATCATATACATTTATCATGTTCAACCTGGCAACTGAAGCAAATAGCTATTTAAGTTGTAAAAAATGAATCACTGTGCAATTTCTTGAACTGTATGATATAACCAAGCCTAATAATATTATACAACAGAAGTTGTAAGCCTTGGGATATTTTCCCTACTTTTTTTTTTTTTTTCTTTTTTAAATGAGCCATGAGCATTTGCTACTGTCTGTATGGAAAACCAAAGAGCATTAAGATGTGTTTAACAAAGCTGTAATTTCCTGCTCATTGGTGAGGGCTAATGGTGAGTGCTTACCTTCTGCTGCTGCATAAATAAAGTATATTTAGAAGTGGTTGAACTATTGGATTGTGTGAAGATTTGGGATGCAGACTCTTTGACTTAAAATCTTTGAGTATCACAGAGGAAAATAAAAGTTTGAGCTTACTCTTTCAAGAGGAGAGGAGGCTGTGGGAAGAATCTTCCATCCTGTCCGCAATGTAGACCAAAAGGTAAAAACTAATATGTGTTTGTTGTGTCAGCGTATTTTCACGCTGCTGGACCTTGCATGTTTACAGCTGGTTCTGATGCAGCTGTCAGGGTACAATTGATGAGCATCATCATTTAAAGTGTAAAAGTAAATGTCTTGGCATAGAGGGACATGATAAAGTGCCATCTACCAGACATTGTGGACATATGTAGTCACTATTTCCTTTTTCTCCTCACTCTTTGCATTTCTTTGCTGCCCTTGCCAGAATCTACAGAAGTCATTGGGAGCAGTACAGCCCAGCCTCCAGCCTTCTAATATCACTTTGGTAGTTGTCAGATCATATGAAATGTCAAAATTCATGTGGCCTTCGTGAAGAGATATATTTAGTACAGCTGCTGCATACCTACGTAGTATCTCTGACATTGACATATTAGTTATGCTGTCTTTTGCAATCTGATATCTTTAAATTTGCCACCTTGTTAAGTTTTGATTAATGTGATTCCATTTCACTAAAGTAATTGGCTTGGCCTGTTGTAGAAAATAATCAGCCTTTCTACGGAACAAATGCTAGAACATGCTAATGAGGGAGTGAGTTCGTTAAATTGATGGCGTGGAGTGACAGTTATTAATGATTGTTATGATAAACAGACGAGTGTGAATTGGGATGAGTTGGGCAAAAGTGACAGTTTAAAAATAACGTATATTGGAAAGTACTAACGAAGTAATATACTGTTAGGAAAACAATCATGCAAGTTGTCAAGGGAAGAAGTGTAATTATACAGCTGCACGAGCTGCCTGGGAGGACAGGGACCTGGCTGATAATGGACACGTTTTTTGTTGGCAAGGGGAAAATATGTTATGGCAGAGAGGAGTACAGATTGATAAATTAATTGGCCTTTCTCATTGTTCCAAGAGCAAACTTGGCCAGCAATAGCCAAGCAGATTAGGTAAATAAATGAAGTGACCAGCTCTTCCTCTGCATCTGACCCACTCCTTGCCCTTTCTTTTTAATCCACCTATGCATGAACTGCCAAGTTCAACTGCCTAGCGTGGCAGTGTTTGCAGAAATATAGCTTTCCTGGAAATATTTATGGCTTTTAAAAATGAGATGCTTTGTACTACAAAGAGTTTTGTCTTAAGGTAAAGGTTAATTTTAGTAAGCCATCAGTCTATATGCAAAATGGTATGAAAGCAATATGAATGATGCAAGTGTACTGATTTTCAAAGTAAAATTTAAACATAGCTGTCCATCTGAAAGCTTGCAAGAAAAAAAAAGCAGGATTACTAGTAGGGGTGTTTGGGAGGTAGAGGTATGGCACTACTTCTGCTTATTGTTGCGTAAGCTTGGTGCTAAATGGCTTGAGGTTGTTGGCTGTAGGAGAAAGACATTTGTCTCTCTGAGGCTGACAGCAGTGCCATATATAATTCAGCTGTCAGATTGCCTGTGTAGTAGACTCAGTGAAAGAACAGAGGATAAATTGGAATATTATCCTAATAAGTGTAAGGAGATACAAAGTAAGTAGGCCATTATATATAAAAACAGAAAAAAAAATTAAAACAGCCATTAGAAAAATTCAGTATGAACAGTGATACTCCAACTGCTGGAGTTAATACTAGGTAAGACACTGAGATGGTATTACTTCAGTCGCTGTTCTAATGCGGAGGACTATGGGGATACAAATGGGCAGGCTTGGTACTGAGTGGTCAGTACGATTCCCCTTCTTTTACTGGCTTATTTATACCGCCTTGCATTTAAACATTACCTTTCCTCCATGGAAAAGTGAGCAAATTACCATATTTTTCATAAGATGGAGGAAGTGATTTTGAAAATGTTGGCTAAGAGAAAGCACTGTTATCACTGTCAAATTCCATCTGCTCAGGACACACCGATGAATAGAAGATGGAGAAGAGTTTAGATTCTATATGACAGGCTACAGCCATATCAGCACTGAATGGAGCCTGTAAAATGCTTACTTAGCCATTTCGCTGGATGTTTTACTGAATTCAGCTTGGTCTTGGTCTTGCAAGGGCTCCAGTAATCATGTTACCAATTCTTTGTGACAGCCCTCGAGAACACGACCTGTTCACTCATCTTGCCTTGTTTCCTTGGCTGCTCTAGCTTTCTATAAGTAGTAGTTTGCATGGTGTTACCTTTATGAGCACCAGTTCACTGGATACAATAATCTAGCCAAAATGAGTATGGATAATCTCCTATTTAATAAAGAAGTCTAAACCTTTCTCCTAACAGTGTTATGGGTGAAATCCCTCCAGTCCTTGGATTTTACTAAAGTTAGTGAAAGGAAGAGATAAATAAATTTTGGTTCAGATGAGCATTCAGTCTTTGGAAACAGGTTGGATCAAATACCCATTAAAGTCCTCCAAAATGCATCTAATTTTGGACACTGGCTCATGGTATAAGAAGGATTTAGATGGTGAATGGGAGGTTATTTTGAGTTGTAGAAGGAAACATTAGGTGCCATATGGTTCACAAGGTGAATCCAGCCTGTGTCCAAACAATATGTATAAATAGTTTACATCAGTATTAACAGGATTCATGCATCCTTAAAGAACAGCACTTCACCACTAAGTGCAGTTTTCTGTTTCTGACAATGGTTTTGCTTTGTGAATATGGACACCTATTGTACTAACTAATATAATTATGGTGTACTTCTCTGAGGCTTTTCCTTATGGGGAAATAGATTAGATTGCTACCTATGGAGACTGTGTGCCAGTGCATGTGTTACATGGTCTCCCTGACTAGCTGTGAGTGGGTAAATTCCTGAGTGGGGAAATGGATGGAGCTGGTAGAGGTGACCACCTTTGTCCACTGGGAAGGGCCCTGCCAACCTCATGGCTATGAAGGGGCTTCAGTGTAGCCCCCATGCCGTACTGAAGAGAGGCTGGAAAAACAGGCCGTGTGAAGTCTGGTGGTGTCAGAGGGAGGGAGGTTGAGCTGCAAAGGAAAACCTGCTGTTCTTTGGGCACCAGGCAGGCACAGGGTATGACTGTGTAGGAAAACAGAAGTGAGTAGTTCTACAGAGTCATGGGGTTGGAATGAGCCTGTCAGGAGATATGACCTCAAGGGGAACTGGTGCTAAAAAGTCCATTTTGCCTTTCTCAGCTGTGTAGAGAGACGGTTATATTTCCAGTTATCCTGTATTCAGTCTAAATTCTACCAAAGTAACCATATCAGACACAATCTTCACCCACCCCCCTTGCCTCAAGACAATGCCAGCTGTTTCCACTTGCCATTTTAAAAAGAAGGTGCTGGTTGGAACATGGTACTTGCTCCTTCTAACTGTCTCCCTGGTCGACTTCTGTACTGTCGTAAGCTAGAAGGTTAGCTTCATTTACCACTTTGTGCTATAATGAGTTATCAAAGTAATGAAAATTACCTACAATTAACTTAATTTTAAATAGTGATAAATACTGTGGGGAAAAAAAAGTCAACCATACCTCAAAAAGTGACTGGTATCCAGCCAGTCACCTTTGGTTGTTCAGGTGTGGTCATTTTATGATCATATCTATAGACTGGGAGAAGAGTTTTGAGGAGATACTACAATAAAAGTCTGACCTTAGAGATGTCACATCTGGGCAGAAAATTTTAATTCATTGTAGCTTCCCTTTCATGCCTGTGGCCTATGTTGATTATTACCTGATGTGAACAGGGGAGTTTTACTTCATAAGGTACAGTGTTGTACTTTCCTTTATCCATGGAAATATTTGCCCATGTTTTGGATTTCAAACTAAAAACTTTGATAATATTCACCTTTTTGGGGTAGCATGGGGGTACAGTGGGTTGAGTGTGCTGTTAGTAATTTTGGTAATTTGTTCTGAAGTCTGCTAAGCATTTCTGATGTTACTAGACGAGTCAGATCCCGCAGTTGTCACCTCTAGATGCTTGTGCATACCTGGATTAGTGGAAGCATCAAGGCAAATGTTGAGGTTTTAGCAGACACAGGTGTTTTATCATAGCCATTATAGGATACTTCTATTTTTCTACTACCTCACATTTATCAATAGAATGACAAAGAAATCCTAGAACCAAAATAAAGGCATTTAGTCTACATTCTTTGGGAAAAGGCTGCTTCTTTGCATGAACAAAGTACCAAGAATGGGCATATAACAAACTGTCACATAATATATACTAAAAAAAAAAAGGTTGAAGTGGATTGTGAAGGAAGCAGTTGTGTAGCAGCCACTTCAAAGTGTGCTTTTCTTCAGCAAAAATACAGTAAAAAAAACACCTTCTGGTCAGTATTCACAGTAAATGACTGTGTCTCAGGAACTGAGCTGTCAGCAGCAAAGCTGGTTGTCTGCTTTGGGGGACTCTCAGGTCTGAGTGTTTGTTTGAGTCACATTTGTTGCTGATCATGTTCATTTGAGGAGCTAAAGTTCCTCAGCTGGAGGAGGATTGTTATTTGAGGGTTTTTAGGGGAAGGGCACGTTTGAATTGTTGGTATCCTCGATACATACCATTATTCAGCCTCACTCTACCCAGCAGCCTACATATTGACTGGAAAGACTTTTCTGGGCAACAACTGTTGAACTGCTGCTCAGGACTCTACTCTTAAAATTGAAAGCTCTCAATTATGTTTTTTCCATTTAAGTAGTTGGAAAATAACATTTGCTCATTTTATTCCCTGCTGTCCATAAAGACATTGCTATTGATGTCCTTGTCAGAAAAGGCAGTGAAATGTAAGCCCATTGGCAGTTTCTGTATACTCATTTTGTGAGGATGGGGTTAGTCTTATGTGAATTTTCTGTTATTTTGGACTTGTATGTCAGACATGGCTACTCTAAAAGTACGGAAGAAAAGCAAAGGTGGATGTGAGAAAGAAGTGTCATCTTTCTGAGCTTTCAGCATAGAGCACAGTCTTGAGAAAATACAGATTACTGAAACAGGGTATCATTAAGCTTTTCTTTTTCAGCAGGAAACAAGACACCCCATCCCTCTGCCACAGCTGAAATCACTCAGAAAGGGTAAAAGATTTTTCTGTTCCAGGTGTTTCAGTTTCTAGGTCATATAGGTTTCACCTGGAACTCTGTTTGTGAGTTCATTGTAGAATCCGTTTACCGGTCCCAGTTGCAAGGACTTGGTGGAAAGAAAAAAGTTCACTTGCCCTGGAATTCAGCATTTGCAAACAAAAATTGAGAAGAAGCATTTTGCAACTGAAACATTCTGGTGGAAAGAGTGGGTGCCTCTTCAGTCCCTAAAAAGAAAGAAGTTTTTAATCAAGGGCTTGTGACTGTATGCTGCTACGTAAGAAGGTAATGTTAGCTTTTCTGCTTTACATGTTACCCTACTGTGATTTTTATTTTTTTCTGGGTACAGCAGTGCTGTTTCACTCTACCTGAAAAATAGATGTTTTGCATCAACCTTATTTGCTAGGAGTGCTGTATTCTGAGTATAGGAAATTCAAGCTTTCTGTTTTCTTTTCTGGATTGTTTTTGGAGAATGGAATGGACTTGCATGTATGAGGTTTTCCTAAAGTTTTTTCAGCCTTTGTCAGAGAGGCTGGGTGGGATTCATTGGTGAAGCAAGGCATAGATAATGACATTATAGATTTCTCCACATTTTTTTGGTAATGCTTCCAGATTCTGGAGAAACGTTTGTTTAAGGGACATATTTGGTAGGATTTGTTGAGATGGAGTATGGCAGAAAGTTTCAAATATGCAAGCAGTAAACTTCTTTGATGAATCGAGATGTCATCTAAGAAAAGTCCTTCTTTATTGTTGTTATCTAAATATAATAATCTCTAACTTTTGCTGATGTTTAAAGGTATATAGTGATGTATTTTGTGGAATTGAATAATTTAGGCTTTGCAGAGCACCAGGGTCTCTTCGTGATCAACCCGTACTACTCTCTTCATTTCATTATACAATAAATGTGGATAAATTGACTGCAGAGTTGTTCATGTGGTTGTATTAGGGATGATATTATTAATTGGTACAAGAATTAATGGTGTTAAGGCTGAAAAAAGACACGTAGTGGTTTTGGGTGTTGGAAAAGGGTTCCATTTTATTTACTAATACAGGTGCAGATAAAAGAATGACTCTTTTATTGAGCTGACGTAAGTTCATGATTCATCAGATTACAGACTGTCTTTCAAGCTTTAAGTGAGATAGTGAAGGAAGAAAACCTGCAGTAGTTTTCTAGTGCCTTATTAACTTTTCTTGCTATAAAATGTAATGCAAGAAGTACTAATTGTCCACCATATTGATTTGATATGAAGAGAAAAACTTGGAGGAAAGTTCAATTCTCCTTGTAGCAGGGGGAAAATTGGTGTTGTTTAGGAATGTTGTATCTGAAAAGCAGAGATGTGTTACAGAATTTTATGGAGCAGTGCTTGATAATATTTGTCTGTAGTCAAGGAACTCTCATCAGGCACTAATTAATAAAGATTTTAATGCAGTAATAAAACAGCAAATTTAAATATTAAAACTTTTAACAGAATATCAGAATATTTTATACTAATTACATCCAGTATAACTTGTGAAATGGACTCTTAATACAGTCAAAAATATTTAGCTGATAGAATTTATAATTGTGACACTGAATCCGTCTTTCACAAAGTAGCATTACTGGTTATGTGCTATGTTTTAGAAATATGAAGTTTAAACTATAAATATAATTTTTTTACTGTTGTCCACCTCTCCTATTTTTGCTATGAATGCTGAATACTTCAAGTCTGTTGTGGTTTTTCTGTTTCCATCAGAGCTTCTTGAAGCAATTGTAAAACAGCTTTCAGGCACTTAGAACTTTCAGGAATATCCCAGTAAGACTGACTGATATTCTTTAATTTAGACTTAAAAAAGAATGGAAAGCTGTAGGCATTATTTATTCTAATAATAAATTTGAACAATAGTGCATGAAAGGGTTTTGTTGCGTTCTTATTTGCTGTTTCAGCAATTTAACAGATGTGACTATCCCTCTTTTCTGGCTTGCAAAGTATTTAGGTGAGATGCAATAGAGCCCTTTTTTCCTAATAATAATGATAATCCCATGGTGTGAATTTGAAATCTAATCTCTTCAGGAGTTTGTTTTTGCTGTGTTTATTCTGCTAATGTTAGCTCATGTGAGTAAGATGAGAGACAGAGATTATGAATGTGAATTATTCTGTGTCTGTACATGCATTTTGCTGTGTATGAGGTGTATTACATGCAAATGGTTTTAAAGAGAAATAAATCCACTTTAAAACACAAATGAAGTTTTGCAAGCAAAAAAAAAAAATATTCCCACTGAAAATAAAGCAAATGTAGAAAATTAATGTGGTATTGTTAAGTGGCACACCATAGCTTGTGATAATATGCTAAATGATGCAATACTTTAAAGTTTATCTTGTTTGAAAAATTAATAAATTAATATTCACATGACAACTTTTAGTATTAGAACCTTGCATACACACATTTTCACTTTGAGAATCTAGGTACTTCAGCAGGTACATGTAACTGATAAATCTTTTTGTAGTTGTCAAAACAACTTTGTACTTTTTCTTTTACAACTAAAAGCACTTTGACAGTCTGAAACCTGGTATATCAATAGGGAAAGCAAACAGACTATTAATTTTAGTACCACATTTCACTGAGAGTTTTGACATTTTTGAAATATATCACTTCAAAACACTGAGACACAGATGATTAAAGGTTGTTACTGGCAAAAATGTTGTTGGTTATCAGTGTTACTGATATCAGACAGTGACATTTTTGCATCCTGGTTGAGTCTTGTTTGAAAATCAGTGTGGTTTGACCATATGGACTCTATCTGCATATCTCATTGTAGTCTGTGCACTAGTTTCTATGCCTTGAGGGCCTCCAAAAAAAAAAAAAAAAGAAAGAAAGCTAACCTAGTTGCTGCTTGGTGATTGTCATTGTTTGTAGTCTACCTGTCAGTTCTCAGTTTTGTTGATGTGTGGAAGAGCATTGTCCTGATGTCTGAAGTCACTCACAATTAGCTCAAACTAGAGGTGCTGCCAGGATAGGACTGGTTTAGAAAGATAAAATAGACTACAGTAACCTGATATTTGTTTTTCAGTCTGGGAAAATTGCAGTGTGATTGTCCATAGCATGCATTGTAGTCTGAAATAGGATTTTTGAGAAAATACTGTGTAAAGCCAGTTTCCCCAGTACAGTCATACCAGCTTTTGGTTTTCGATTCTTTCTTTGCTCAGCTGGATAATTTTCTCCTTTTAAGCTGTTGAGAAATCACAAATGTTAGTGAAAATGTCTTTTCAGACACCAAAACTAAATAGAAATGTACAGTTGTCCTCTTGTAGTGCAAGAGCCCTCTCCAATTTGGTCTTGAAGAAGAAGAGTTTTAACAAATTAAAAGTCAGGCTTATGCCATTATTTTTTAATATGGAGCTCAATCCATTAAGGTAATGTGAATACTCTGCTTTTGATGCTTTAGAAAGCAAGAAACAAAATAAATGTGGAAGTTGTCTGACTTGAGCCTGGGGTGCTATGGAGGAGACTTGCAGTGTGTTCTCAGTATGTGCTGGAGCCTGGGTGCTCCACCACAGACAACCTCCTAACTTGTATGTGTGTAACACGGTTTTGCTCTCTGTGGGTACTTGGATTAGTTAATATGGGACAGTTTAAAACTTTCTCAAATTTCCCTTGAAAGCTGGATCTTCTTGACTTTCCTAGGCTAAAGTTTTAGGTTTAGTTGTTGATTTGCTTGTGTTCACATGTGAATGTGAAAACCTTTTGTAAGTGCTAATGAAAATATATAAAAGTAGGGTTTTAATTTATAAAGAATTCAATTTTTAAATAATTCATTTTTTTTTAATTTAGGTATAGCTTTGTATTTAAGCAAAACATTGGCATCTTTTAGCTGAAATGTCATGAAACAGTAGAGTCTATTTGTTAAATTTTGTCTTTCAGTTTTTGTAACTCCACGTCTTCTGTGTAGTATATAAATCATTCAGCATGCATTGTGGTTAAAAAAAAAAAAAAAAAAGAAAACCAAAAGTAATTCATGTAAAATTACTACTCAGTGTTGAATACATATACTTGTTCTAAGAGATCAGTAATCAGAGATAGTCTGTGAAGAAGAAAATCACTAGCAGCTAAAGCTCTCAGTATGTAGAATATATCTGGCACAGATTTGTTTATCCAGCTTTCTTTTCTGTTTACTCACCAGCAGTGGTGAGTAACATCTATGCCAATTTGTCTGCTTACTTATTTCTTGTTGGTACTATAGACAGGAAAACCCATATATAATATGAGAAGGATTGTTGGATGGAGCTATAGGCTGACTCATCCCATATAAACTACTAAGACAAATATTAATGGGTGCACATTTCACATGAGGTTGATTTTTTTTTTTAATTTTAATTTTTTTTTTTTTTTTAAATTTTTTTGGACTCCTGAAACTTATCCTGATGATAGTTTTGTACGCAATCAGTAGTAACTTGTATCGCTTATGCAAAGTGAATTTGAAAATTCTGTGAGACCAGGATACCTGAAGATGAGTTGCTTTAATTCTTTTTGCTACCCAACTCTGGGCAGCATTATAGGATGGTATTATAGTAATCTCATTTCTGAACTATGAATATGTAAGTCTAGAGAGGTGTCCTTAGCAGTGCTAGTATACCAATGGTCATTCTTAACTTACACCATTCTCCTTTTAGCAACTTCAAAGTTGAAGTATGCTAGCAATCTATATGTTGACTGTTATAGAATTTTGAGACAACTACCTGTCCAGGAAGAGATTTTTAGTGATTGATGGTAAAAGTCAGGACTAATACAGGATTGTCTTGCTAGAAATTGAAAGATGTGCTCAGTGAAAAAGGGAAAGCAGTTACATACCATGCTGCTTTTTCAGGTGCCAAAATTTACTCATATGGAACTGAAAAATGCTTTTCATCTGTCTGTGGTTAATTGACTGGAAGTTCATATACTCTTGTGTCTCTAAGATGGGTGCCCATCCTTATGCTGGAATCACAATTCAGACATTAAGAAAACTTTTAAGTCACTTAACACTTGAGTATTGTATTGAGTTTCTAATCAAAATGTATATGTGAAATGGTGACTTCCTCATAGAGAAAATATTTCTAGATTTAAATGGCATAAACTTCAAACTTTGCTGCTGGACAATGGGATGATGGTACACTGAGGTCCTGATATAGGGCCTTTTTAATTTTACTTACCAAGTATTTATTCTCTGTAGAGAACTCCTTGAAAGGATGCTTATTTACATGGAGGAAAAGGATTATTTGCAAAACAGATGCTATGTGCCTGTAACTTCTTGTGAGGGTGAAAATTAAATGCCTAAGAAATCTGTACTTTACCAGAAAACACATTGGAGTTTAAGATGTCTCCTAGCATATATAACACAAAAGCAAATTTCCCAATGTTGGAGTCGGTAATGCTACTACCAATGAAGATCAGATGAGGCTTTACCAGATTATATACTCAAACTGTAAGAGGATTTGTCAATAGGGAATGGAGAATTGTGGGTTTGGGTTTTTGAAATTTTTTGTAAACTAGATGAAGATGAGCAAAATTAACTTAGGGAGAATAAATAAGCCGAACTGAGAGAAATTTGAAAAATATTCCTTTTGTATTTTTTTAAATTATTTTTTCTGCAATACAAGCCTTGTAAGTGTAGATACTTCACAGTCAGTACTGATTCTGTTGTTCCCACTCTTGCCTTAATATCTATTCCTTTGATGTTGCAATGAGATTTTTTTGTTTATATTTCTTCTCTAAGCAAAGTCATTTGTATGTACCAGTTTCAGCTCCAGAGACAACCAATATTTTCCTAGTGCATCAGGATGTAACTATACATTTAAATTTATTGTAAAACATTATGCTCATCTGTAATTATATTACTTTAAAATAAAGCCTTCATCCTCTCTAAGATCTTTTGATGTCCCTTGCCTGCTGACTCTTTTTTTCTTGTTCCCACTTACGTTAATGTGAAGAGACAGTTGAGTAAATGCACAATGAACTTCAAAACCTAGTAATTGTTTTTCAGAAAGAATGAAACTTGTGAATTAGATATGGATTGTAAAAGAACACCAGAGCTGATTAGTGTTCGTTCGGTTTGCCTGCTGGACCGTTCTGACACCTGTCTTCCCGCTTTCCCCATAAATGCCATTGCTGATCCCTCTATACTGCCAGTCACATGACAGCCAGGGAGAACTTGTGGGTGGGAGTTAAAAGACTCCCAGTGAACCTTGTCAGGCTTAGCAATTCATGAAACTAGACATAAAAGGCAACGTTAAACAAAGATGAGTTGAATCCATTTACATGCAAACTGTAGTTATCTGTATGAAAAAAGCCAGGAAAGGGGGAATGTCGAAGGGGTTACTATTTCTTTCTTCCCTTTAGGATGTGAAGATAATGAGTTGTGTAAGGCTTAGAGGGGGGAAAATAAGCCAACTTTCAAGGCATTGAAAAATTGCTTTTTAGGAAAAATCCTTTTCATCCTAACCATCTGGTTGCATCTTGTTTACAGCGCAGTGTGCCAGTTTGTGCTTATTAATCATGCTTACACAAGTATCTTAATTACTCCCTGTGTAGCTGCTCTGTTTTGAACTCAGAAGTTGACCTTTCTCTTTTTATTCCTTTAAACCATTAATCATACACAATCAACGCCAATGGGGCAGAGCCATGGAGAAGGCTACCCAGCTTCCAAAAGCACATGCTAGTCCTGAGAAACCCTGTAGACAGGAGTGACTGCATTGCTATCAGTCAGGCATATCTTAATTAATGACTACTTTGTGAAAGTGCGTACTTACATGACTGTAACCAGGTTCTGTCCCCCACCCTTTTGCTTCTATCAAGATAACAATTGCTTTCCTGCCTTATGATACTGGAGATCATTTGAAAAAATCTTTGTATATAAAGGACCTTTAGAGACATCATGTGAATGAAAAGGATCTGCTTCTCTTATCTATGTCCTTTGATTGTTTTTGTAATAATTAAAATTTAGAAAGGATGGACAGGAAATGCTCTAGGCTCTGGATTCTTTAGAATAAATATGTTGGAAAAAGGGGAATTTTTCCAAAATAACTGGAATAATAAGTGTTTTTCTTTTCTTCCCTGCCTTCTTTATTAAAAAGTCCCCAAAAACCAACAAAAGAACAAGGCAAGGGCAGAGAGAAACATTATTTGGAAAAGGCATGTATGTGAGAAGACTGAGAGTGGAATTTCAGAAACAGCATTCTGGTTTCTAGTGTAGTAGACAAATCATAGTATGCAAAAGTAATTTTGCCTACCCTGAAACTCTTCAGCGTGATGAAAATTTTATCAATGTTCTAAAAAGAGACAACTATCCAGCCTACTCATTTAGTCAGTTTACATGTTTATACACAAGGAAGAAAAAAAAAAAAGATTTGCAAGTATGACTTGCATTTTCTCTCTATTGCTGTGTTTTTTTGTTTGTTTGTTTTGTTTTGTTTTTCCCCATAAATACTGTATTTAGAATTTATGCTGCCTAATCTCAGTTGTGCTTACTGGAGATGCAATTTTCACTTAGAGAAGCTTTAACCACAGTTAAGGCTCTCTTAAAAGCCGATCATAATAAGCAGTTTATTTTTATTGCCAACATGGAAAAAGAAAATATTTCCCAACAAAGCACAATTGGAGGAGAAAAAGATGAAAACCTGTATCAGAAAATTTACGTAATGAAAATTATTAATATTTAATTCAGGTAAAACCTTTGTGATTCCTGATGTAGAAGAATGCACAGGTGTGTCTCCTGATGTTAAAAAATACTTGTTTGTGAAGTGAGTATATGGTGAGTGAGGTGAACTGTTTCAGCCAGTCTAGTGTATGATTTGGCCATTTCCATTGGACCTTTTCTTGTATTTGAGCTGAAGGGGTTTTTAAGCCTTTTTTGCATAGCTTAGGTGTCTTTATGTTTGTACACTTTTTGATATTTCCTGGAAGGGTTCTAGAGCGTTGTTAAACAGTTCTGCTCAAACAAACAAGCAAAAATTTCTTCTGAGAAAATTATTTTGAGAACCAAAAAGGAAACAGATTTTGAATAGGGGAACTCTTGCTGGCCTTATACTATACGTTTATTTATCTCCCTTTTCATAAGGGCAGCTAAAGAATATTTCCAAGGGCAGACTAGGGTCATGTAAAACAAAAATTTTGCTGATGAGATTGATTATTAATAAAATATGCCCAAACAGCAGAGTTAATAGGAAATTTTTTTTTTCTTATCTCATGTGTCAGATAAGACCAGCATGAATAGGCATCACTGGATTGTGTTTTTTTTGGTTTTTTTTTTTTTTTTTTTTGGTGTTTTTTTTTGGCAAATTTATTCAATGTTGGAATAAAAAGAGAAGAGATTGTCTTAATTTATGTGAAAAGAATGCAGACTTTAGGTGCATTTGAACCTTATGATACTTTAGTGCCGATGTGAGTCATGGCAGCACAGTCACAAGGAGACCACGCACTGTTGACTTTTCCTTGTTGTCAGGTAGCCTGAAGATGAAAGGTGGCTTTACCAGCGATGGAGACCAATGGACCAAATGTAGTTATCCTAACCAGAAGGCTGTTGTAGGCTGAGGGAGTTAGTCATCCACATAACAGTGAACCTGAGCAGGGCCAGGCCAGTGCTGTGCTGCACATGTGCCCTGGCTGCAGGATGAGCCCAGCCTGTCACTGAGAGGAGCCCGTGGGCAGCTCCTGCTTGGTAATTGTGCCAGCTGTGTGGCCTTGCCTTTATCTAGGGCTGCAGGAACAAGCTCTCATGTGAACATTCTTTTATTTGGCAGTAGAAACAATACAAACAGTTGTTTCCATTGAAGAAAATCCTGTGCAAGCTGAAATGAGCAAAATGATGTAGCCTTTCTATGGATGGGATCTGCACAGCAGGCTGTGCCCTCCTTGGATGCCCCATGCCGTACTGCAAAGCTCAGGGTTCCCAGCAGCTGAAGGGGTATAAGATTATCTCTGTTATCCTTTTTTTCTCATAGTGTTAGCTCCCATAAGTAGCAGATTGAGAGACACTGCATAGAGTAGAAGTGCTTTTCTTACAGGGATCATAATGAACCATAGTGAACCTGGTGTAACTCGCAAAGCATTTGGCTGTCCTAAGTAGATCACTATTGTGGCCTTCCTGTATGGCTGTGTTCTGCTGACTACTGCTTCCTGCTTATATTGCATCCCTTTGTTTTCTTTGAGAATTTAAACTGCAGCTCAGAGGAGATGCTGCACTGAAGGTGTGCATCTTGAAATGTTTCTTGTACTACAGTCATGCAAAGGCATCATGTTGAAGAGATAAATGGTAAGAGTTATTAGCCTGTATAAGGAGTAGGCAGAATGAAAAGGTAGGGGGAGACTGATGGTGGAGCAATAAATTTACCATTCACTACAAGCAGATTTTATTACTTGAGTATTTTTCTGGTAGAAGCTTCCTTTCAGAAATTTGAGTTGGTTCATCTGTCTGAGAGTTTTTAATTTCATGGCAGCTGAAAGGATGATGATGGTGTTATTCAGAAGGAATTCCCTTGATTTGTATATATGAAGGGAAGGTGGAAAGAGTTGTTCCCATTCATGACTCTTAAAATGAGAGGATCTACCACACCTCTCATTTTACATCTTAATTCTGCCTTGTTTTTCTGCTGTACAGCTGATAACTTTGTTATTAGGCCTGCATGTACTTTTCTGTTTCTCCTAACCCAAATTATTTTACAGCCTAATGTTAAGAATTTATCTCCATAATCAGGAATGAGGTTATTTCCTGAATAAATTCCACAGTTTTCATCCCACATACTTCTAACGGAAATATTCTGTTTCTAATCATTGTACCATTGAAGACAGTAGTGCTTTAGTGCCCTCTTTCCTCTTGTGTTTTAATTATCGCTTTTATTTCATGGTCATATTTGGGTTTCTACTTACCTAGTTCATTCTTTAATTTTAGTGTCAAATTCTAGGAAATGCTCTTATTGTGTATTTTGCCCTCATGAAGTTGAAAGAAGTATATGACTATCTCAAATGGATTTTAATTGTCTTCTGTGAAGCTTTCCATTAGTCTGCTTGATGTTACATTAGGACTCCACAGCAGATCTAAAAGGGGAGAATGCCTATGTGAAACCAGTTATATAACTAGAACTGGTCGCAGAACACTTTGATAAGAAAAAAATAATCCAAGGATGTACTATTTGTTGGAATAATGGCCTATGGACTCAATTTATTCTTCTTGGAAATGTGCATCTGTGCTGACTGTGTAACTGTAGTGACATGCCAACAAGTAGTTGTCTGCTTCTGTAAGTGGACACAAGGACATCCTTCACCTGGAAAGTGGTGTGGGTTTTTCCTCTTCTGCCGTACAATAATTTATGTATTCATACTATGGAAAAAAATGACCCTCAGTTTGATGCAGAGGGTTATATTTGCCATTGTGAAAGTCTGCTGCTTTGGTGGAGGGATGATAAACAGAACCATTTTTCTGCTAATTCCTGTAGATTTAATGAAATAAACTGGCTATTTCTGTGTTAAATTTTGTTTGATATAAACATGGAGCTTCATCTGTGAAAGCTGGATTGTCTGTGCATCCTGTTGCCTCAGAAAGAGATGCTTAAGCTTGGATTCTATACTACTCGCAGATAAAAACTTAGGAGGCGATGTTTTATATATAATTTTCTTGGCAGCAGTATTCATTGAAAATATTTCCTCTATCATCGCTGACTACTTGTTTCCACTTTTATGTCACCTCCTCAACTGTCCTAGCATATCTGACAGGCAGTGTGCTGTGCAAGCAGGCCTGAAAATAATGTTGGGAGGGAAGTGGAAAGATGGTAACATCTTAAGCTGGTGTCACTGCTGAAGACAGCATGCCTGCAAGCTGCAGCCTCAGTTCTGGAGGATTTCTTAGTCTGCTGGTGGGGTAGAAATGCAGAGACATGTTGGCTTTTTTTTTTTTTTTTTTTGAGGGGGGGGGTGGTTCCCCTCCCCCCGCCCCCGAGCTTTTGGGCTTTGTGAAAGAAGTAGCCTTTGGATAGCTGAATCCTCTTTGTTTCTGTAGTTGTGTCACCCAGAAACCCCCAATATAAGTTTAATCTGTCTATCCACTTATATGACACATCTGTAGTGCAGGATGGATGAAGGGATAGTATATTAGAATGGAATACAATAAATGTTATTTTATATAATCATGTTATGATATGTTTGGAAAACATAATTTAAGGGATACAGGCATAAATTGAATTCTAGCATGAGAACTTCTGAGAAAAATAAACAAAATGGATGAAAATATTTTATTAAGTATAAAAGAGTTGCATTATAGCTAGCATTTTGTATTATATATTGAAATATGGATTGAACTTAAAATGGATTCCTAATTCTCTATAGTTACGATGCTCTGTTAACAAAAAGCATATTTTCTAATGTTGTCTTGTGTTCCTATGTCACTTTTCACCAATAAGCTCAGTAAGCACACTGTGGCTGAGAAGAAGCCCATTATGGTTGTTTTAATATGCACAAAAAAATCTTTTAAGTAAACATGATGAAAGGGATATTTTAACAGGTAGTCTGATGAGATCCTCTTATATTTCTCTTTTTCCCCCTCTTTTTACAGCGTCAAGTATTAACTTGTTCATCATATGTATATTATATTTTTGCCTAGTTTTTGTACGTATTTCTTTGAATATGGGGATTTTTCCTCTCAGAAACAGAAAAACAAAACCAGCCTCCAAAATCCTTATCTGAGTTCTAAATTAGGGATTATAAATATTTGCAGTGCCTGTCAGAGTCCCTGATAATATGATGTGTGTACATTAGAATCACCTGAGTTTCTTATTGCCTCACTTGCAGTTGTGTTGGGGTAGTTTCTTTAAGCATCATACTGGTTCCCTCCTTTATGGGATGATATTAATTGGAAGAAATTTTTCAGTATGTTTTTGAATGAATTTTTAAAATTGCAAAATAGAATTAATAGAAACGATCACATTAATGCCATCTTTAATGTAATGCGGGGCTGAATGTAAATCAGCCAGTTATACCTGTTTGTATACTCTGAATCGTTTTGTGGATTATATCAAATGTTGATCTGTCCTTGACATGACTTTGGAGCCTGAGCTTAAACCCTTGGAGATGATAGTATTAGTACAGTGTCAGTTCTGTCATTTGGAAACCTTCCTCAGTCAAATTGCAGTCTGAAGACAGTGCAGTATAACAGTACGCAGATGTCTTTTAAAATTGGCTTTAACCTTCCAAGATGACTGGAGGATAATATAATAATATATTTTTAATTAAAAAATAAATTTAAATATTAAGAATTTTTTTAGGGACATTTTGAAAGTAGAGACTATAGTAGCAAAGTACTTCTGTGTTTAGCAATCTCAGCACCATTCCTATTTCTCTCTCCTTTATATTATTCAAGATAATTTCAGTATTGCAGATGAAAACGTCTTGTTAGGACTCAATAGCATTAGAGCAGCACAACATTTTAGAAACTATAATCACTTTTTTGCACTTAGGATCACTTAACATCAAACACTAAGTTTCATTAACATAGAGTGCCTCCTTCTAGAATTAGGAAAATATTCTCTTCTTGAAAAAGTAGTGCTATTGTATAACTTTGTGATAGTGGAAAAACTTCCACAGTGGAAAAATTGTGATAATGGTTCAGGGGAAGGATAACAGTTTTATTACTATTCTTTATAGCCTAGCTTTGGTTTTAATTTCTAAAAATATGAAATGTACTTTGTACCAAAACTACACCCTTTGTTTTTCTGGCTATCAGATAATGATTATTCTAGATCTTGAAGTTACTAACATGAGAATTCTGTCCCTTTTCTTAAACTTCTTCTCCCACCCCCAGCCTCCCCCAATTAATTAGCAATAAATTTTTTAGAGATGAAGTGGTCACAAATAGTTACTGTCCAACCAACCATTTTACTGAAAGTTAATGGCGCTATTTTTGCTGTGATACATACAGTGAAGTCAAGCCATTGCAGTGGAGAAACCTGCCTTCCTCCAGTCTCCTTAGCCTGCCTCCAGGTAGGGTGCTTTGATGATACAGTTTGATGGCATATTTAGTGAAATACATTTTGAATTTCTTTAAATATGTTTCAGTGGTAAAATACCAACACCAAATGTACTCTTCAATTTCTCTTCCCAGTTGTACTGAACAATACTGTCATGCTGAGTGACTGCACAAGTGCTACAGTAAAATTTTCAAGGCTTTGGAAGAAACTCTACCATATTTTTTTTATCATTTTATGGTCTTAAGCAAACCAAATAGGATTGATTCTTTCTTACTTTCAAGAGTATTTGTATTAAACAGAAGAATGAAGATGGGGAGGTAGGGGCAGGAAGGAACAAGATTATTTAGCGTATTAACGTTGAGCTGCATTATTTCAGATTAAAAGTATCATAAAACAATTCTTGTTTACATCCTTTTTAAATTGAGAAAACTCAGTGCATTAAATTAGCAAGTTTCTTCCACTGTGGGCTGCAAAAGACCAAAGGGAAAGGTGGTTAGTATTTAAATCTTCCCATTTCCTACAGCATAGTAATCAAATAAGCTTCATGGGAAAAGCCTGACAGAGTTGTACTATTCTATGGCATCAGTTCTTGGTTTTATTCCATTTAACAACACAGCTAAAAAGGCCACACATTAATCTAGAAGGTAATTAATATAATCAGTCACTATTGATGTATTGTTGACTCTGCAAAATCTGTGAGCAGGTTTAATATGCAGACAGCACGATTTACTTTAGTTGAACCATGAAATGCCTGGTACACGGGACATTATTTTTGGTTAGATTCTTTGCTGAATGCAAACCACTCTTACAAAATGAAAGCATAAAACAAAAAAGATAGCTGTATGCTTTGACGTACCTATTTGTTCCATATAGCCTTTCTGGAAACTCTTCATTTGAGATGACTGGCTATTGCTGGCTCTAAACTGGGCCTCTATGAACTCTTCAGTTAAAGGTATTTTCAGGTAGATCAGGAGACAGCAGTACTACTCTGGCCTCTTCCATTTGAGGGTATCTGTTCTTGCCTTCTGTTGTCCATGCTGTAAACCAAGACTACACCATGGTCTGTGGGAGGAAAGCAAATAGAGAATGAGACTTGGCAGAACTATGGTTCTAATTCAAGCTGATTCATTAATTGTAGGTTTTTATTTCTTTACAGCAGTGCTTCTGTAGTTTGGCTTCCCTTTGTTGTGCTGAGTATTTAGCTCTACTTTTATAGGTTTGCCTTTGGGAATAAGAATCATTAAAGAACAGAGACCTCCAAAAAAACCTAACCCTCTGGTTTTCTTCCAGAATTTCTTTTTTTGCTTGCTCTTGTCTTAATGGTAGTTTATTTTTTTCTTAAAGGCGTAAAATATTTAGCTTCTTTTAAAACAGACATTGGCAGTACTGAATGTTGCCTTAAAGTTCTCAAACATGTAGTAGCTTTGGATTTCATTTTGTCACTGAAAGTCTATGGCAGCCATTGACTTTATTAAGAGCAGAAAAATGATATGTAACAGAGCCTTTTCACCTCCAGGCTGTCTCCTTTAATACATATATCTATGGAATTGTGGTAATTAAAGGCTCTTTATGTTTTATGATTTCAGTTGCATGAGTTAAGTCTTAGCCTAATTGTTTAATGAACAGCTGGAAAGTTTTCTTGATCTTAAGCCATTACTGTGGGCTGACCTAATTTTGAGTCTAAGCAGAAAGACCAGTTCACATTCTGTTTTGTGTAGCTGACACTTCAGAAGTATGTGACAGACATGTATGGGCTGCCCTACTACTGATATGCCTGTCCTGAAAACAAAAAGCAATGTTTTTTAGGTTGCTGAGTGATTTCATTTACTATTCCCCCACCTGCAGTCTTTCTCCTATGTTAGAAGGAGCAATCCACCTGCATTTAACTGATACTATGTGTTCAACTCTTGCTGGAACCAGCCATCTCCTCATATTCAAGGAAAGAAGTAGAACAGCAACAACTTCAGTAGTACTTAGTGAGAAATAAAATCATGTCAAATTTATGTGAGTTCATATAATGATAAAACAATTTCATTTTTAATGAGTTGCTTGTAAAATGATGAGTTTGCTTTTTAACATGCAGAATTCTGAAGCATCAGCTCTATAGCAAGAATTGATCTCTTCTGAAAAATATCTTTGAACATCTCTGGGTTCTTAAAATAAGGCATTGTTAAAAAGAACCATTTTTTTCTGAATGAAGATGGGAAGCTACATAAAATTCTGGAAGAGAATTCCGAAAGTCTTTTTTGTTCATATTTTACATAGCTTTCCATATGCTTTCTGCTTTTTTTTTTTTCCTACATAATACATTATTTAATACATAGTTAACTACAAAATTCTCATAACTGAGATGACTTTAGGGAGTCTGAAGTACTGGCTGTTACTTAATGGGTGGGGCAATTCTTTATTGGCCTATTTTCTTGTGATTTTGTAATGCTTCCTATTTGTCTGTGCCAGCCTAGTTCTCTGCTTCTTAGGAAGCAGTTTTCTACTTTGATGTGCTTGCCTAATAAACACCACATGATGGTTTCTGGTTGGAGTTCAGGTCTTATTTTAGAGTATGTGGTCCAGTTCCCAGGCTGTAAGTGCTGTGTAAGGAATAACATGACTCTTCCTCCTCGTATGGCTCTTGTACTGCTGCTTCCTTCTCAGCTTTGTTCCGTGGTAGGACCCCGGGGTTCTACATCTCCTGAATTCCTCTACCTCTCATCTTTAGGAGATAGGTGTTACTCTTGTGGGTTTTTCTGATTCACAAATGCTACAATATGTGACTTCCAGGTTCAAGAAGATCAATCCTTTCTTGTCTGAACCAATTACATGAATATAAGTAATTTTTGCCCTTGGTGGGTACCCAGCTTCTCTGGGACTGACTGGTTTTACCTAAATGTTTAAACAACCTGTAAGATTTTTTTTGTTGTGTGAAAGATTTGAATTCTGGTTTACATTATTGAGTATGGTAGTCTGGGATTATTCAGATAGAGTGTAGCAGTTAATGATGCAGTGCTTGTAATAGTCAGTACTTACCTTCAGAGGAATCTACCACAGGTTTATTAAAAAAAAATAAATATATCCCAGATCCTTATTTAAGACATGCTGATTGAGGTTCCAAGAAATTGACTGGGTCCCTGTTGCATATGTTATTTCTGGACTCTTCCCATGGGTATATGTAGAGAGGATATATGGATATCACTTTACATGGAAAATGCATGTGTAAAGTATATACTTGGAGTAAAATAAAAAAATGGAGTTTTCTTTTTAGAAGTTCATTGCTTTGCTTTATTCTCTTAAAATGAATTTCCCAAACCTCATGATTGCCTAGCTGAGTTATATAATGAAGAATAATGAAAAATTGAAATGATCATAAATGCTGTTACTGTAAAGTGAAGGTTTCTATTAATATTTTGTTTATCCATAATTCAGTTGTTTGGAACACGTCCCATTTAAAATGACTTTCCCATACTTCTCCTTTGAAGTACAGGCTGTAAATTTACTTTTTTAGTAGTATTAATAAATATTTGCTTGACATTTAATCTCATCGATCTTTAATCAGTTCTTAGTAGTTGTGATAACTGATGTTACAAAGTTGAAATAACTTCCTTTCTGTATGCGAACAGGAATGCTGATTCCTTTTCTTTGTATATGTTTTAAAGATAGTATGCCATGTAATTTATTTCATTTGACTTAATCATTAGAGAAGATTAAAGGTGGCTTATTTCTTAGACATATGCTTAACAAAGAAGGATTTTACAAACATCTGTGCAAAAACATACAACATCTTCCTGCTTTCTTATCAGTAAATGCAGCTGTTCCTGTTTTTAAAAATCAGATGAGTGTGATAATGTGGAGTAGCAATGTTTGAAGGCTTCATTTTCTGATATCTAAGACATGTTTCTTTTTCCTGAGCTTGGACAGGTATAAATAAGAAAGATAATTTTGCAGCTGATGTTGGATTTTTTTTTTTCTTTCCCCTTTTCATATCATCTTCCCCCCAATACTCTCAAACTGTAACCAATGTCATCTGCTAAGTGAATTGCAGGCTCTTATTGCATGTATGCTGGATTAAGGATAATTAGTCTCTACACTGAGTAGTGGTAAATTATACACAATAAATCAGTTTTTATATGATTTAAAATTTCTATCAAATTTATAAATTGAAAAAAAAGTTGCTGATAATAGAAGGTAAGTAACTTCTGTCCTTTGCATGAGGGACACTACCAAAAAATCCAAACCCAAGTTGTCTTTTTAATGTCTTTTTATTCTTGGTTTAAAAGTACTTAATCTGTTAGCTGTTTTTACTGAGATATTCATGCAAGTGAAATAGGAAACATAACTGTTGAGAAAAATAGATATGCAAATCAGTTTGTAAATTAGTAAATTACTATTTTAAGTAGTTAAATTAGAGTTTTAGCCTGTTTTTTTACTGCTTATTTCAATTTTGCCTTGTTTCGTTGTTTTGGAGCCAAACAATGTGATATGACCATTAGTTTTTCAGAATGGGTAAGGTAGCTAAGCAAAATAGCCACAAAACCATGTTTCCTGGGAATCTCTCTGTGGACAAAACCCCATAAATGAACAACAGTGTATGTATTATCATCTAGAAACCATCCCATATGTGTTGGTTGTAACATGGATAAAATGCAGCCATCTTAATAGTAGGGCAAAATCTTATCTGCATAGTCATATATTCCTCATCACCATACCTATAAATCCTTCTGTTGTATCAAATTTTTTTTAATCAAATTTTTTTTAAACTTAGAGCTCATTAAAATCTTTAAGGATTACAGATGACACCTGCTTTTTAGAGCCACTCTTTTTCAGGCCATATTAAGATATTGAATGATTTTTTTTTTTTAATATAGTATTGTATTAATGATAGTATAGAGCAACCTACATGATTTCTTAGTTCCTTTATTTGTTTATTGCTTAAGTCTCTCACTGAAGTCTCAAGTAAATCTGATCCTTCTTAGTGTGAGATCTGGTTGGATCGCACCTGGCAATTTGTCGCCTGTTTCTAGATGGCCAATAAATTTTTCACAACCAGATAGTGTTGTAAGGAAATCTGGGAAAGCATAAACTGAAAGCTGAGAAAGAAAACATGTGCATGCACACTTTTTTTTTTTTGAGGAAAGTGCTTCACGGGATTTGTTTTACTATTTAGAAAGCTCTTTAAATAGCTGTTGCAATAGATAATCTTGGTGGAGGGGAAGGTTTTTTTTAGTCTATTATGAGTTGATTAGAAAATCAACTTAAGCTCAATCAATCTGCATTGCCTTCAAATGAAATAGGAATGTAAGTATAGATATTTAAATTACTCTACATAGGTAGTGGTGAAAAACCATATTTTTTTGTGATGTAGAGTGAGACTCTTCTATAAACTTGTTCTTATTCTTCAGCCAGAGAATTTACTAATTAAAAAAGTTTAGACATTCTATTAACAATTAATAACTACAAAGTCCTGCAATTGCAGGAAGTCTGTTTTACAAATATAGTGATATTAGTCACAAGATATAGCATATTCTTCTTGCTTCTTTCTAGGAGCCTTTATATTATCTCTTTATGGTTTCTTGTAAGAGCTCATTTTTTAATTTAATACCTTGGAAAAACGATGTCTTATTCTGGTGATTCACCTTGAGGTTTGATGAGAATCAGGCTAGCTTCTTCTTTTCTATCACCTATAAATCCTTGCTTTACAAAAGTCTTCTTGGTACTAAAGGACCAAAATCTGCAACAAAATCAAAAAACTGGTTTAAAACATACAAAATTCTGATTTTAGCGACTTTCTGACTGCTGTGTCAGGTTCCATCACTCTTAAAGTTATTACTGAAAGATTGGCTTTGCCTTCCTATTTCCTGAAACAGATTTAACTCTTGGTTGTGTAGCAGGAGTTCAGTATATGAAAGTGAAGACATTTCTAGTCTTCATATTTTCTATAATCAGAAATTTTGAAACTTCTATTATTCTTTTTAATGCAAAGGAAAGGAATTTTCTATTTTGCTTTTTCTTGTGGTAAGATATTAAGTGGCATAGGTTCTGTATCCCAGAAGATCCCAGACAGAATGCCTATATTTGAGATTCTCCCTTGGAGTAGGATGTTTTATGCAAAACTCGTAAAGCTGGATATAAAATGGGATAAGTCAAGCTAAGACTCTAAGCAAATATTATATTTTTCCTTAAGGGGGAGAGGAGGAAGGCACACGCTTTTGTCAGCACCTGTAAACTGACAGCTAAATAAAAATAGACTGACAATACATATGCAAGAAAGGAGATAAAAATTGCCTCAGTCAAAATGTCTTTACAGACAATCCTTAAGATGCCTTTTTGCAAAATGTATGCAGCATTGGAAACTGAACAAGCTCCTCCCTCAGGAGCTGAAATTATTTAAGTTACTGCTGAATCACTGAAATATGTGAAGAATAAAATTTGTTTAGAAATAGGAAGCTAAATGTTTGCCCAGTCATACTTGGGTTGTGATTTCTAAGTCTTCCTGTGTTGCTGGTTCTTAAATAATAATTCTAAATTAAATAAATGCTGCATGCTACACTACGATAATTATTGAGTTACTGCAGAGACCGACATTTCATTTTTAGCAGTGTTTTCTGTGGCTGTGTTTCTCCAGTACTAATTTGTTTACCTGTATCAGTTTATTTTAGAAGGCTTTGTTGTTTATATTATTTTTATTAAGTAATTTTATTATTATTAATATAAGTAATAGGAGATTTTGGCAACTGGATGCACAACAGACGTGCTGTCTATTTTCTCTTCTTCGTTTATTTTTCTCTTGTTAAAGTCATCAAAATGTTGACAGCTGCATAACTCTCTTTAAAGCTTTCATATCTTGACAGATATTACAGATATTTGTCATTTTACTTACAGTAAGTGACAGTTAAATTAGCTTTATGCTGTATTGGAGGATATCTCAGATGTAGTGAGTCCAGTCAAATTTATATTGCATTTCTTTAATGTGCAGCTGATTTTTGAGTGGTTATTAAGGAGTGAACAGTGAAGTGATACATGAAGAATGTGAAAATCTTGAGCTAGCAGATATTCAAGGTTAACAGATGAGAAATATGTTCCCCTTTTATTACTTCTATCATGTTGGATAGTCTAGTTTTTCCTTCATTTTCACTTCTTATTTCAGCTGGATGTGAGGTTGAAGATCTATACATTAATCCTTCTTTAATAAATATCCCATTCCCGGCTGAGTATTTAAGGCTGCCAGCAGACAGTGTAGGTGTTTGTAGGTCACAGTGGAAGCTACTCAGTGGAACAACATCAGTATCACTGCACCTACCTACTATATGTTTAGTTAAGTACAGCTCATTCATTGACTTATTGCAAAGTAGAAGTATTTCAGAATGTATACGTACATTTCTTTACAAAAGTTTAGGCTAAATTAAGGACGGGAATAGAACAAACATCTATTGAATGGGAAAAAAATCTTTTGGCTGTCAAGTTACTTAGTAATGTCACTGTATTTTTTTGTGTGCTATGCATAAATACAAAGCACAATTAAAAAAATTGCAGTGGATCTTTAGACTGTCTGCAAAAATGCACTTGACAGGAAGGGGAGATGAATTTAAAAAAAGGAGGGGGAAAAAAAAAAGGAAAAAAACTTGTTGCCTTTTATCCAGATAGCTTAATTATGCAATTGAGTATTTCTCACAATTGTCTGTTTAAATTGCTGTCAGAAATGGAAAATTCTGTAGTATGATATTCTCTCATTTTAGTATGTTCAATGTATTGCTAATGATAGCCAGACTTTCAAATGACTATAAATGTAACAAAGATGAGTTATGCATGTTCAATGTTTTAACCTACTCTGTTCCATCACTACTATCTTACTCCTGGGAATCTCACTAGCATTTGGAAAATTCGTATTTGGAACAAGCCAAGGTTAGCTTAGCGTTTCTCAAATCAAAGCAGAGGAAGTGAAACAAGTCACCAGAATTGTAAGAGAATAACTGACTTAACATTATAATATGCTTTTAATAGTTCTTCTTATCTTAATATCTTTGGAAATTATGGAAACCTGGAAAATAGTATTCAACTCTTCATATTTTTTTAGGTTTTAGTTTTATTTTATGTAGGTGCAGCCTTCTCTGAAAATAATTTATGCTTAGGTGGGCTGAAAATTTAAGTTAAGCGTAACAGTTTCTCACAGAGGACCACCAAAGCAGGGGCACTGTGTGCGTTTATGCATTTGTGTATATATGGACCACTTTGCAATCCAAGGAGGGCAAAAGCAAGAGTGTTGAAGGAAAAAATTATTTTGGGGGATTACTTTGGATACTGTCCTGAATCAGGCACAGAGTTACATCTGTTCTAACTGAAGCTGATGTTGAAACGCCTACTGACCTCTCAGAGAAGAGAGGAAGGTTTTCAACAGTGTTACAGAGAACCATGTCATAAGTAGAACATTGCCTTATATTGTGTTTTAAATATATTTTCTTTTCTTTCAGTACTACAGTTATAGCAGATATGTGTCAGGGAGTAGTATCTATTGGTCAAGAATTTCTCGAGAAAGTCTTTTAAGTGGAAAAAGAGCAGCAAATTGCAGAAGCTAGAATGGAGCTTTCACATTCCTCCTGAAAAAAATGTTTGCTTAATAAAAAAACCTATAATGTATAAGAATTTTCAAGGGATGAGCATATGCTATAAAGGTTTTTAGCTGTTTTACTTCACAGCACTAAAGCTATGTATTTCAGGTAATCCTGAAGGCCAGTAGGTGCAGCCAGCGATTCGAAGTATCAGTACATACTAGGATTTTATCAGTATTTTCTTTCTTGTTCTTGAGTGAGAGCTTTCCACAGCCCAGAAAAATTATATAGCTTCTATAGAGCTCTCTAAAACCAATAATTGGCCTATTCTGATTTTAACTTTACTTTGCGTTGAGTACTATTTGTAATGGTGTCATGAACTATACTAAAGCCTTGTTTCCTAGGCTTTAGTGATAAAATAAGTATTCCCCAGGAAAACACAATCAGAACGTGCAGGTTGTTTAGCATGAGTTAAATGCACCTATCTGAAACATAACCTTATTAATATTACATCTTTCAGATTTGGCAAGAACCTTAAGAGTGTAGTATTTCAGCAGTGGTTTTATAGAAGCTTGCTGCAGAACTGGACGGGATTAATAATGTATGAGATATATCACACTTAGTACAGTATTAAATTCTAGCACTGGAAGGATGCAAACCAGTTCATAACCTTACAAGAACACTGTGCGCTACAGTGATCTTGATAATACTGTACAGTCAAATTAACAATGAATAAATGTTGAACTCTGCTTTCTGTCAGAAATGGTGCTTATGCAGTCTCTTGTCAGTCTTTGTGCATGCTGTCCTGAGCAGCTCACTGGGAAAAAAATAGTAAGATAAAAAGATGTAATGAATTATTCTAGCTATGTAACACATTATAAATAAGGTGTTAAGGATCTTAGTAAGGATGAGCAATTTTGCATGTTTCAGTTCTTGGGTGAGCAGTGTATGTGTAAAAGGGTGCAGGAGTGCCTCCCTCCAGAACATCTCTGTTTGTCAAAATTATGTTAAAATAGGAGGTTGGAATAAGTCTTATGCTTAGCTAGTAGGCAATTGATTCAGTATAGTCTTATTATTCCAGATGTGACATAAAGAGGATGCAAGACCCCAGGGACAGACCTTAACAGGGCTACAGCTTTTACCATAAAGCACATATGGGAACTATCAATCAATAGCTTTCCTTGTGCAGGTTGTGCTTCCTTTATACTTTCGCACTGCTTTATTGGAGATTTCTGCCACCATTTTTCAGTTGGGTTTATGCTGTCTGTCCCCACTATCTTTAATTCCAAGGGTTACCAGCACCCATTCTGAGAAACCTTATCACCTTCTTTTAGGGTGTTTGTTGAATGGATTGGGAAGAGATGGCTCTCCTCTCTCTCTCTAAACTCATAGGTCTTCTGTCACTTCCAATTTAAAGTCCTGAGGCATCAGAAACTCTTGCTTTACATTTTATCCCCTGGAAAACAAAACAAACAAAAAAAAATGAATGAGACTGTTCCAAGCAGCAGTGAAATGAATTTTGAAATTTAGAACTACTTTTCACTGAATAGAAAGGTTGTAAGAAAAGGCTTTGCTTTGGCCAATCAAACTGTTGTACTTTGGGAGCAGGGGTGAAAAACTTAAAAAATGTGGTTACTGTAAAGCCTGCATCACTACAAAACTTCATCTTAGACCATTTTTTTTTAGAAGGCAGAAGGAATCCACCATAAGCACAGGGAACAGCATATTTGTCCCTCTTCTTAGATGTGTAGATGCAGATAGCTCTTGCAGCATGCTTATAGAACATAAAATGTCTCTTACATAGCCCTGTGGGGCTAAAGAACTTGCTTTGGCCTTTGAAAGCCCTCCCTGTAAGCTGGCTGAATTCAGGACAAGATTTGTCTTTTTGGAAACTCAAACTGAGGCCAAACAAACCAAAGACTTTGAAAAGCTTAATGTCCAGAAGACTGATGTGAATGGTTATTCAATTCAGTCATTTCTGTAAGAAAATGTATTTGGTTTTGAAAAGCAGATTAGCCTTTTTTCAGTGGAAAAATTGAACAATATAATTATTAAAAAAAATTGTATCTATTAGTTATTTCTATCTCTTGCTCCTAAAGAGTAGGTTTTGTGTATTTGCATATTATTTTGTATTCTCAAACTTTAACTATGACAGGGACAAAGGGGTAACATAGACCTTGAAACAGGAGAACCTCATGTAGGGTGATTGAAAGAATTTGTTAGGGTTTCCATTTGGAAGTGGGAATCAGAAACTGAGAAGAAAGGTGTGTCCTCAAATGTTTGTATTAGGAGGAGAAACAATAAATGTTGTAGTACAAGTTTTAGCTTACAACATTTACTCCTCAATCAAAATGCAGACCAAGCTAGTAAATGCTTGAAATATGATTGTTAGAGGCTCATCTGAATTTTTATTAGGCATTATGAAATATTTGTTTTAACTTTGGAGAGTGCATCAATTAAAAGGAGATGGTGCCTCAGAGAAATGTTTACAATAAATGCCAAATGACTGAACTGGCCTCTTCTTATTTGAAGTGTTAGTTCTGAGGCAAGGTTATAAAATATGTTGGTGATGAAATGGACAAAAAGATATCTTTATAGGTAAAAATTTATTTGCAGGACTGTTGTTGCAGATCCCAGTCAAGCTCAAAATAAAGTTTTAGGAAATGCTGTATATACTAAAAAAATCTACTTTTCTCAGAGTGATGCATAATGTGAATAGCTTGTAAAATCTGGGAAAAGTAAAATCATTTTCACTGTACATGGAGAAGGTCAGTCAGTCAGTCATGGGTTTTCCCAGCATTTTGAAATGCTGCTTGTCATGGACTTGTGCTGCCAAACTGCCTCTAAGCATCAAAAGAATAATGCATTTTTATTAAGAACTTTAAAAGAAAGCTGAAAAATTAGAGGTTTTTCTCTTTGTTTGTATTAATTCAAAACAGATCTAAATTTCACTGAGAGGAAATAATTTCATATATGTATTATATATAATTAATGGCAACATTAATTTTGCTTGTCCCTAGAGTCTGAAAACTTTTATTTCAATGAACTACTCAATGAACTCAAGAAACTACTTAGAATAGTCTCATTTACCAGAATGTACCTGTTTACTTGGTCTCATCCCAAAAATGCTTTTTTGTTTTTAAAGCTACAGTAACTTAGCAAGTGAAGCTTCCTAATAATGTCTTTTTATGCTGAAATACGGTTTGCTCAGAGACTAAATGCATGTATATGTATGATATTTTAATGTTAGTTAATGAGATTTTGTTTTGTAACAAGTAACTAATGGTTTGAAACCTCACTGATGTTTGTGTGGAGTAATTGCCATTGGTAGTTTTTCCTCTAAAGTAGATCTAAAACATAGTTTATGAGATCTTTATGCTTCATCTCCAAGTCAGGTTTATCATAATTGTATTTTTAAGTGTTCTTATGCTTTAGATTTTGTATTATTATTTTTCTTTTTTTTTTCTTACTGGTTAGACTAGTTGCTTAAATTTCATTCTTTGTTGTCTCATAGAGTTCAAAATAATGCATACTTATCTAGCCAGAAACTAGTTCAGTCCTGCCCTACTTCTGGGATCATTCCTGTACATATAATGATACCAATAAATATAAGGAAATCCTCAGACACTTTCGCTAGAGGCTAAAGACGAATCTACATGAAAGCATTTCTAGAGTCTATATTTTTCTTGTCAGAAGATGTAAAACCTTTCATGTTTGCTAGTTGGTTTGTATAAAGGGAGAGTCTCTTAGCTTTCCATGAATCATGTAACTTCTTTTGTCCTGACAACTAAGGGCGTTAAGGCAAATCCTGGGTTTACGCTCCAGGCACTGGATCTCTCTTTGGCCTGCTGGCAATGGCAGCTGGCTGAGGTCAAGAGCTCAGTGGTTGCAACTGCAATTCTTTGAATGGGATTCTTCTGATGATAGGTCTTTTTCAATGTCTGTATAAAGAGGAATTTTTATGAAAGATTTTTGCAGAAGTACAAAAATAAGAAAGAAAAAAGGCGCCTAACAGAAAAGGACTGTGAGGATATGATGATGATACGAGTTGCAGTTATTTTTAGCAGAGGTCAAAAGCAGGAAAGAAGTTCTTAATAGACCCTCCCTATTGTAGACCTATTCTGTTGCTTTTATTCGGTGTACTAATGATAGGTGTCTTGCCTTTTTTCAGAACATGGAATCCTTGGATCTTGGTAACCAAACCACTAATCTTGGTTCAAGTTTTGGTATCGTGGTGTGTTATCCAGAGTTAATGGTAGTAGATCTTGACAACTGTTATAGGTTGGAGACTTCACAGCTGGTTTTTGGTTTTTTCAATTTTACATCTGTTTCATTTTTCAGATGAAGTCCTTGGATTTATACACTTAGAAGTATCTGCAAACTCTTTGGGTAATGTTTGTTGCCTCAGTTGAACTTGGTTAAATATAAATTAACTTCATAATAGTTGTAGATGTTGCTGCACCTTTGGAGATGTGACTTGACAACTTTGCCCCTTCCCCCTCAAATACAAAGCTGGAGCTAAAAGCCTCTGAGCCTGGCCTTGCTTTGCAGCAATATTTCTGTGCAACAACCAGTGTGACATAGTAGCTCACTGTCCAACTAGGCTGAAGAGTTCTGGACATCTGAACTCTTTCCATAGAACAACTGCTTTTCCCCTCTTTTTGCCTTTCTATTCTTGTCAAGGTTCTCTTGATACCCTGACTCAGGCTTTTTTTTCTTCCATTTTCTCAAGAATTCTTGTCAACTGGATGCTTATCTTCAGCTCTTTTCTATTTTGTTGGTATTTTATTCTTGACAGTGTGCCTTTAAACTAACCCTACAGAGTCAGTGACTAACTAGAAGCATCTAGTAGAAGTGTACAGAAATTATGATGAAGTGCTTCTAAAACAGAGAAGGCAAATCATAACAATAGGATTGAGTGAAGAGTCCTGGATATCCTCTGTGAGGCACCAGGTCAGAGGTGCATTCTGGATGACAGTGTACACTCTAGTGCAGAGGAGAAAGACTATGGTGAAAACCACTGAAATTAGGAAATTAACATAGACTATTGTAATATTTATACCATGTCTAATTTCATATTGATCAACAATAACAAAATGGTTGCAAAAACAACTTTTCAGAGCTTGGAAAATAGATATATGTGCAGTTTAACATACCTCCAACTTCCATAGTGCACAGTTTTAGGCAAACCCACACTGTTCTAAAGAAGTAACATTGTCCACTTGGACAATCTGCTTCCTTCTCTCTCACTTATTCCAGCACTTAAAGTCTTTTGTACAGAAGTGGCTATGTCTGTAATCTGGTGGGTTTTTTTTTTTTTTTTTTTTTTTTTTTTTTAAGTGACATCAGTGATGCCATTCCTGAGGGTTTGCCCTTGCTGTAAAATTTACATATACTGTAAGTGGGTTTTGAGTACCAAACTGGGGTACGTGAAAGGAACTGGTATATGGGGTCTTTTTTTAGGCTTCTGGAAAACAACTTTAGGAAAGCAAGTTAATGACCACACATCTTTTGGCAACCTAAGCTTACTGTGACATTTTACTCATGTATGCTTATAGACACCGAGGTTGAGGAGCACTTTGTCTAATGAAAGTGGCATATTCTGTGGTTCTGTGGTTTCTCTGCATGGACGATGTGTTCTGTTAGTTCTTCTAGTTCAATATAATTTAGCTGGAAATACTTGTTAGGTTAATCACATCACATTTTGTCTTAGCTGACTACAGCTGTATGTAGTCTAAGCTTCTCATTATTTAGTCGTTAGTCAAAAGTTTGAATGAGAATATCATGTTTTCTGAGCACAGGATGCACAGTTGATAACTTGATGTGCTTGGAGTGTGTTATAAAAACAGGAACAGTCACAGTATTGCATTTAATTTTTGACTGAGGAATGGGATGAGGTAGATGATTGCTTGAGTTCCTTTCCAGCTGTTTGTTTCTGTATTTTCTACAATAAGTTTTTATGTATATATACAACATAACATGTATTGTCATGATTTTACATCTTATTTGTACTTTTAGTTTTGTGGCTGTTTTTATGAATGTGTTACTGATGCAAATAAGTAGATGAAATTTGTCAATAGAAATCAAGGACTAAAGAAATACAGAGATCATTTATACTTGTTGCTTTAGCTAAAGCTTCTGCTTTGTAATGAATTTTCCCCATAGTCAGGCCATCAGTGTTAAAAAAACCCCACCAAACTAAACCAAACAAAAAAACCCACAAATAACCCCCCCGCTAAAAAACCCAACCAAAAAAAAACCCCAAACAACACAAAAAACTCCACTGACCAGAAAAAAAAAAACAACCAAAATTATGTAATGTGTGTCCATACTTGCAGAAGTAAAAAAGAACACTGGCTTCATGTTCTGTACCTCAGTTATGACCAAAATACTGTTGGGCAAAATTTCTAAACTAAAAGAATAGCACCTTGTTCCTCATAGTTACATGGAAAAATGGGACATGTAAAAATAATTCTGGAAGTAAAATATCTGTTTGGATAACCCTATTACATTACTGTGTTCTGTATTACATTAAAGGGGAATAAATGTAGTATCATACCCAAGACCTCTAAAGATACAAACAAACTAAAAGGAGTATTGTATTTCATGTGAAGTATAAACAAGCAACACAATTGCCACTAATGACAGTGGAGTAGAACAATTAATTTTCAAAAATTTTTAGGTCTAAAAATGCTTGCATAAAGAATTTACAGGTTATAATGAAGTGGGACTATGTTCTTTTGAGTATTTTGTTTCCCAAATGGCTTTATTCTCCTTTCAGAGGAGAGTCAAGAGCATGAAATTTGCTGTGAACTTGAGAAATCCATTTTTGTTGTTGCTCTATCTTGGCTGGTTTGCTGGCTCTGTATGAGAGAGGTCTTCTCTGGTTTTTTTTTTTTTCTTCTTTCTCCCATTGCTGATGCTGGGACTTGTTACTGTTTTGATGAGCTATAATGCCTCCTTTTTTGAAGTGGGAGGGCATTTCTGTATTTCCTTTCTAGGTAAAAATAACATCATCTTAAACAGCACAACACGTGACAATTGGTAATACTTGAAATTTTTCTAACAAGTCCATCAAAGTGGCAGCAAATTGGCTTTTCCAAACTGTTCTAAGGGAAAGGGCTGCTGCACCCCTGGAAGTCTTTTGTCTTCAAATGCATTTTTAACAGTGACAAAAAATTGCCTGGGGATTTGTAAGGCAAATGCAACATGCAGAATTCTGACTTCAGGTGTCTGGGTTTTTTGTTGGTGTAGGTTTTCTTTTTATTATTTATTTATTGTTCTTGGCTTTTTTTGGTGGGCGCTGTGGTTGGGGGGGGGACGCTGTGGTTGGGGGGCGCTGTTTGTTTTACCGTTTACCGGATTCTGTTGAACCTGTGAATGTCTGGGCCCTGTAGGCAGTGAACTTATGCATGAAAGAAAGAAAGGGGAAAAAAAAGTCAAACTAAACCAAGCTGAATTAAGTACTCCTGTTAGACTGTGCATTTGGATTGCAGCTGCCAACTATTTAGAAAGCTTACCATTGTTGCATCCAACTTACATTTCATATACTTGACTCTTCTAACATTAATAGTACCCTCCATCTTAAATTCCAGTGTGTCAAAGGGATTATCTCTATTGTGTCTGCATATTAATCATGACTGTAGTTTCGTACTTTATATAGGCATACACAACTGTATGTTGCTTTAGTGCAAAACTTACCATCCACAAAAATAATTTTTCTGTGGAAGTGAGAAGAGTTGCTCCTGAAGTATCTCTTGGGCCTGGATATAAATTTATTTAAATTAATTAGGAGTAGCGATTTTGTTTTTTATATAAGGACAAGTTTTATCACAATAGCATATCATTGCAAGGGTGATTGCATTCATAATTTCTTTCCACAAGTTACAGTTAGAGGTCTCTTTCAAGTGCTTTTTCTTTATAGATCTGAATTATCTACCATTCTGTCAGTCCAGCTATTTCCATATGAATATCCAAACTCATTAGAATAATATCCTAAGCATGGGATGCTGCATTATTGTGCTGTTTAATAAGTGTTTGGGCTGCTTCTCACAGCAACGTTATTGGCTGGTTTTCTCCTCTTTTGCAGATCACTGCCATTGTTTGCTGAGTGCCCATGTGGGAGCACTTTTTGTGATCTAGTGCTTTTGCTTGTATAATACTGATTCAGAAAAACAGCCTGCTTAGAGAGAAACATTAATTAGGTGCAAAGGTGGCATTATTCCGTGGTTTGAGGGTGGGGGGGGAAGTACACCAAATAAATTATCTCCTATTTGTACAATGTTTTATGGTTGTCAGCTGTCTGTTGCCAGAGAACCGCAGTGGAGTTAAATGCTTGTGACACCTTGCCCAGTAAAGGTAAAGTAAAAGCCTGTTATGGAACCTCCTTTGTGACAACTTGTACTAGTTTATATTAGCTTAACCAATCACTTTTTTCTGTGCTTGGCAAAATTTGTTAAATTAATTCAGTTGCAATTAGCAGATTTATGGGAAAGTACCCTGTTATCCTTTAATTGGAGAGCATAAAACTACAAACTGAATCTGCTGGTTCTATTTGTGTAATAGGCAATCTATCTACGACAAGGTTTGATCGATGGAGTCGTATGATGCCCTTGCCTTGTTTTATATTGGCTGTCAGCTCTTAACTGGGACTGAAGTATCTGGGTAACAAAAATTGATATAATGACTTAATGCGCCTTATTCTCTTTGAGCTACATCAGTTTAGAGCACTTCTGAGAGAAAAATGTCTGGAAAATATCAGGGAGTCATTTATCAACCTGTTTTCATTAGCATACTGCCTAGCACTGGCAAGGATTTGAATAAAAAAAAAGCAAGATGGTACAATTTATTTCAGGTCTCATATTTCTTGGATGAAAGGAGACTTCTAATAAATGGAAAATATAGAAAGATGCATTTCTTGCTGATTTTTCCTAAATAAAAGATGTGCGAAAACATATCCTCAGTTTGATTGATAATAGCACAAGAAGCACATTAAGATAATCAGAAAATTAGCAACAGTATTCTCTCTTACTGCATCTTGCTCAGTTATTTGAGGTACACTACAGAATAAACCCCATGTCTTATATGTGTACATAGGAAAATTTGGATGTGGGAGTGGCAGGAGGTTGTCAGCATAGAGGGCTTTACAAAAAATGTAAGATGCGATCCCTTTAAAGATAGAGCTATTAAGTATTCAGGAGTCTGCTAAAAGTGAAGTGAAATAGGTACCAATCAAAATGTTTGTATAGTGGGCAAAATGTGTGCACTGTATCAAGTCATTTGTCCTACCTACTCTATGATGCTAACCAGAAGAGGTAATAATAACTGAAAAAACGTTGTGTGCAAGTAAGTCCTTTTTTTGTATGAAATTTTTATGCATCAGTCAGACTGCATACAGTGTGCCTAATGTATAAAATAAATTGGTGTATAAATCAGATTATGGGCAGGATGTAGGCAAGTCTGCATTCGCACACAGGAACCAAATCCAGGCACAGGAAATTCCCATTTTAACTTCTATCATGGGATTTATCGGGTGGCAGTTCATGCTTAATTTTCTAATAACAAAAAAAAAAAGTCTTCCCCCATTGCCAGCAAAACCTGAAAGCAATGGATTACAGAAAGGCCTGAAAATAAAGGACTTGTGGACATGTACAGCGTTATCTTGTGACCCATTCTATAGCTTCTAATTATGTCAAGGATTTGGAATGCCAATCAATAAAAAGTGATTTATGATTGGTATAAGCAATTGCACATGGCTTCACATTGATCAGTATGTAGATTCCCTGACATAAGAAGTTATTATCTATGACAGATACTTGTCTGACTGCTAATTGAATTGCACATTTTTCCATCAATGTTATCAAACTACCACCAAAAATAGACCATAACTTTGTTGCTCTTTGCATGTGAAAATAAAAGTATGATGAACAGCAAGTGTCAGTGTATAGGTTGTCTGACAGTAACCACTATTTATTGATGCAACTTGTGCTTGCTATAAGATGACAATATCACCCAGTGTTGCCATGACAATCAAAATGAGTGTTGGGTCCACGATATTTTCTACAAGTCGGTAGAAAATCTATTAAATCTAAGTTATCTATTGCTTGTTACCCTGTAAACGATCTCTGAGTGCAGTATCAGTGCTCTAGTAGGGGCAGCTTTTTAGTACACAGATGCTTCTCCTTTTACTCCTGTTAATTTTTTTTAAAATCATTCTGATTAGGTAGTCTAAAAGCAATAGTAGTTTTATGCAGTGTGCTTTTATCTTTCTAAGAGCTTTTGGTTAAAATAAAAATCAGTCTGATGTCCACTTGCTTAAATGCTTAGTGGAGTTGCCACTCATTTCCGTGTTCAGAAATGCTAACCAAAATGCTAAACCCTATTTTACTGCATGCTGCCTAATTTATGCTGATCCTTTGACTTACCTACCTGTTGAAGCTTTCCCTAATGAGCCATGGGATCTTTGGATAGGAGGTATTCAATACTGAGTATAACAAAGCCTTGTACTTGATTGGTACTCGTAGAAGCGTGTACTTCACTCTTGCTTTCTGACTTTTCTGTCATCCTTTTTCTGATCTGTAACCCCGAACAAAGGACTATTTTGGTTTTTATCTACATCAAACCATTGTGCTAGAGAATAGCAGGCTCCATTCTTCAATATGGCTGACCCTGTTCCGTAATTCCATTTTCTTGTAAAACTACAGCACGTTCTTATAACAAGGAAGTGCACACAACTATGCAACCCTCACAGGGCAAGTCTGTGTGACACCCAAGCTTGTTGTGAACCAGCAGTGCAGACCCTGGCACAGCTGCAGGAAAAAGAATTGCATTATATTGTGTTAAGACAACCCCTAAGAAACAGCAGGTCTGCTTTGGGTGTAATCTATGGGACCATAGTCTTTCTCTGCCACCTCACTCCCATCCCTTTTGGAATTAGATAAACATGGGGAAAACCATGAAAAATAGAAATGTGGGAAACTTTAATGTTTTGTACGTAGTGCTCTCAAAAATTTTCAACCTAAACTTTCAGGATTCTTCAAATTTAACTTGATACAGACTTTCAGGTATTTGGTGTTGAATAATGTCTTAGGTTTGGCAATTATTTCATTTTTCAAGGGTTGTTATAGCCTTCAAGAAATTTTACTGAGTTCTGAAACTCACATCCCTATCATGTTTTAACAAAGTCTGTAGTCACTTGCTGGGTGAAATAGCAAATTAAGTGTAGCATTCAATGTAAAATTTCCATCATTTTCTATCCAATTGCACTACTTATAAACAATTTTTTTCTTTCTAAATATATAATTTCCATAAAATAAGCAGATGCTATGTCTATTGTATCACATTCCTGATTTTTTTGTTTTTAATTAAAAAACTTATTACAAGTTTCTAGATAATGTGACAGAAAATATAAGAGATGAAGACTTTTTAGATGTCTCAGAATAACAGCAATTAGAATTGCACTTTTTGTGTACTTGGTATTTTCACACATGTACAGCTAATTAAACAAGGGAGACTAGTCTTTGATTTACAGCAAAAAAATATCCCTGGGTGTGCTCTGAGAGGAAGTCAGCATGATGTGCTTTGTATGTCATCTGGTACATAAGTGTTCAGCTACATAGTGTGCAGAACATAATGTCTTTCATTGAAGTACTTTCCTGTTGTAAAATTCTTTTTAAAAAATCAAAAACCCAATCCAAACAACAAAAGCCTACCTCAAAAACATCAAACTAAACAAAAACAGGAAAAAATAAACAAAAACTCTTGAAATTATTTTTAGATGTCTCTTTTTCTTCTTATGTCAGCTTTTTTTTTCCTTTTTTTTTTTTTTTTCTTAATCTGCAGGTGTTGTCTAAAACTTAAACTTCTAGTAAATCACAGGCCACAGGTTTTTTTTCTCCTGCCTGCTGGTATCTCAGTGGTAGGTTCAGCACAAAGGATTGTATACGTAAAATTAATGTAATTTTGGATGAAGGTTATGGAGTGCATAAAGATGGGACAAAATGCAAGAGACATGTATAGAGCAATTGCTCTTCAGATTTAATGAAGCACTTCTTATCCAAAATTTTTCGAGTGAATGATGGATTAAGCTTTCAGACTGAACCTACCAGTTAGTGGAAATTATTACTGCACTGTGGGTTTTTTTCTATATACTGAACAAACTGAGATATTGAAAAGCTGAGACTAGAAATAAAAGACAGAGCAGGGATAGAGTTCAGAGGTGCTGACTTTGGCTTGGGTATTAGTCACTGGAGTATCATTTATTGTCATGGTGTCTGGTTCTATATTTGAACTTCTGTGTGCAGTTCCAGCGTGTTGAGACCTAGATCTATTGTATAAATGTGTTCTTTAACTAATGTGTGTCCCTGCTTATTTATGCATTAAACACGTGTGTTGAATGAAGTGATGAAAACAACCTTCTTCTTAAAAATGGAAATTCAATGGGCAGAGGAGCTTTTGTTTTAACCATTCCTTGTATGCTCTGTATTGAACATTGCAGAGAGTGTGTTTTGAGAACTCACTGTGTGTGTGAGGCCTTTCTTTCTCTAGAGCAGGTCCAATTTAGGTTACAACATCTGGAAAAAAAATCCTTTGAAATAGTCAAAAAAATATGTTTGATTTTGAAATTATAAAAGGAACCTTTTTTGTTCGCTCTCAATGGTATGTACAAACTGGGGACAAAGAACATTTTGGTGGTAAAATATTCTTTTTAGATACCTGCAGAAATGTCAGGAAAGCATCCTTTTACTGTTCTGCTTTTCTGATTAAGTTATTGCTAATCTCCAGAAATAACTTAAGAACAGCTTTGAATTCTGAGTTTTGATTCCAATCAAGATGCTTTTGTGATTCCTTTACAAATGGAAAACACATTCTATGACCTCTTCTCATTTTTGTTCCCTACTCCCTCCCCAAGCTTGTCTATCTTTCATCCTTTTATCAGATTAATTACTAAGTTTGCAAGCCCTTCAAATATATTTGAAAAGAGATCATGTGAGCACATTAAGGGTGTAATGGAAGAGTCCATTAGTCCTCTTGCAGAGTGGAGAAGAGTCAAAGAGGGCTGGGATAGCAAATAATGGATATCCTAGGGCAAAAGCTGATTTAAAGAACATGTTGATGCATCATGAGTATGAGAAAACAGTGATTCTATTTACTGTTGCAGCTGAAAACAGCGAACAAGAAAGTAGCATGACATTAAAAACACTAGTAATTATTAATACTACTTGCATAGAGTTCATCTTTGTAATGGAGTTTTTCTGAATTTTTATTGATAAGCATACTTTTAGTTGAGTAGTACCCCAGGACATACAGTGTTTCACTGTGAAATAAAATTTCAAAACATTTTGCATTAAAACATTATAACATAAGGATGTTGAAACTCAAATGTTTTATATCTATTAAGACATCTCACTCGCTAGTGTCTAGATACATAAGCTGTGCAGTATACTTTGCAAGTCTTCAAACAGTTTTCATAAAACATGTGATGAATGGCATAGAAGAATTTCCAGTGCTGTGGTGCTCAATCGTTTATAAAACCACTTGAAGGGGGGGCCTAGTGAACTGAATATTGGTGGTTTGGCAACTGTGCAAGTGCCTCAAATTTTTTCACTTTTCTTTTTTGTCAGACTTCACCTGCACAAAATCTCTTATCTTTCTGGAAAATATATACACACTAGTGAGAGTATAAACACATCATTACACTTTCATGACAGATAAGCTTGCTCTGTTGGAGTGTAAACTCATTTTTCTTTAGGTGACCTTTAAATAGTATTGTGCTATTGAATGGGATTTAAATCAATAATTTTGTCAAAACAAAATACAGTGCTGGTTTTTTTCTTTATCATTTAACCAGTTCTTTAAACTATCAAGGAACAATGGATTTTCATGTGTTATGCTCTATGAAAAAATACTCTAAAATTTGCTTAACTAGTCTAAAAAAAAAAAGCCATCTTTCTCTGTTGATAGTACTTTGTTTTATTTTGAAAAATGTTGAAACAGCAGGATAACATGGAGTGTTACTATAATTAGTGACTTAATGCCTTTTCTGCATTCACATTGTAAAACAACAGTGTCCCAGGTGTGAGAAGGTTAAAATGAGAAGTACCCAGTAGTTATGAAGCAGCAATAATGAGTTTCCTTCTACTTACCATGGATTTGTGTGATATACAACTTGCAATTAAGCATGGCTTGGTGATTCAGTGATTAATGTATATACGACTCCTAAAGGAGCAGCACAGGCCTCCCGTCACATCCTTCATGATGTTTACAGCTGGGTACCTATTAACAGGAAGATGGAAAGGGCCATTTACAATTCAGTAACCTTTATGACAGTGAACTCTTTAATCAGCATTTTATTTCCTTTGTAACACTTTAGTCATCTACAAATGTCAGAATAAAATAGGGCTATGAAATATTTAGGATCGGCATGTGGAAATTGACTTCCTTGATTTAAGCTGCTGTGTCTTTTCATTTTGTTGTTTTGGGAGCTTTTACTTTTATTGAAAGACAGTTTATAACTAAATGCTCCCAATAGTGACTGGCATTAGGGCCGGAGAAATTACAGAAACCCATGTTCTTGTTCTGTAAAATGTTGATGGTTGCTGTGTTGGGTAATAATTTATTCAAATAAAAACAGTAGCAGTGGGGTTCGCTTTTCAGAATACTGTTTTAGTACAAATACAGCAGAGTATGTGAGTTTGTGACAAAATATCCAGATGTATTAGTAGAAGTAATTAAATATGAAATATACCCTAAAATAATTTGTCACTTACGTGTACCTGTGTGGATGAAATATGCACAGTGTTTTATTATTTTCCTCAATGATTCTGGGGGTCTCCAACTTCCACAGCAATTGTCTTGTGCTCTGTGTGACGACAATCATCACTCTTTAACACCGGGAAGAAGTATTGTCCCTGCCTTGGTGCACTGCAGTGGAAATACAAATCCTTCTAACCAAGTATTTTTGTTCATACTTACCTGTGCAGTTTGTGTATCAGTTCTAAATTAGTATTGATAAAGATCTTGACATAATTGATTCTTGATATCTAGAATATTTAAAGTATGGCTCAAACATTTTCCAGTTGGTAATGTAACAATTTGAGAATCAGCAAGCTGAAAGGGGCTTCCTCTGTCTGAAGGACAGGGCTTTGTCCTCCTGGAGATACTGGGAACTTCTGACCTAGTCCTGAACTGTGCTTAAACTGTAATTAAAACATTGCAATAATGCTGCTTGGGTTTGCAGTGTTAAGCCAGCATAGTTTTACTTCAGCTGCCTGCTGCTATGTTGTAAAATAGTGACCCAGGTGACTGGATCTGTGCGTAAGAGGTTATTTGTAATTTTGTGTCACAGCTGCAGGTTGGTTAACAAGGAAGGTAACATTCCATTTTGCAGGTGTTAATAAGGTTTATTGCATAAGGGATATCAAGGTTTCATCTGCTGCTCTGTGAGTGGGACTTTTGTCCTAGCTGATGCTATCTGCTTTACCTGCTACCTATTACATAGGTAGTGGTTTTGTATATTATGGTCTATTTTTAAAAAATGAAAGGAAAGGTCTTCTTAAGAATGTCAAAGATCTAAAAGACTTGACAATATTGAGCAAAATTTAAAATGCAGATATTTTCTCACTGAAATGTATGGATTGGAGAAAGTATTTGATCGTAGAAGTGCTGTTGAACCTCAAAACTTAACTCTCTTTTGTCCATGGAATCTATTCATCTAGTAACAGTCATTATCTCTAATGAGAAGCCTTATCTCCCAAGTATGCATTCAAACTCTAGAATGCAAGTCATGAATGTTTAGGGTTTTATGTGCTTTTCAGTTACAAGCTGTGTGGCTGTTTCTCATTTAACAACATTTTGTTTGGCCCCTTTATTGTAGAACCTATTGAAGTTGCATAAACTTATCCATATAATTATGAAATATGGCGATGTTCAGGCCTGATTTGTGTCTTGACCATTCTTTCTTTACCTCAGTGTGTGTCGCTCATATGGAGGCTAAGCCAAACATATACCATATGAATGTTGTGAGGTATTTTTGTACTAATGTATCTGTTTTTCCCATTTCTCATTAAAAATACTTGTGTTCTCTTGCCTTGGTTAAAAGGTCATTTTTCTTGATGTTTAGATGATTTAACTACACTACAGGGTGTGAATTATGCACCCAAACCTGTTGTTCTGCCAGTTCCTAGGAATAACATAGATACAAGGCTTGTCTTGGCATAGCTTTTCTAAAAAACGTATTTTAGGACACATAAGACTTAATTTTGCATATGCAATGTTTAGAAAGAGCCACTTAACACACATAATTGGTAAAGTCAAAAAGAAAGGAGGGCAAAAACCGCCTAAGATTGTTTTTAAAGGCACAAAATAAACAGTGGATGGACACTGCCACACAAATTACGTACGGACAAACTCTATTTATTGTCTATTATCCTTGACTATCTCATTAAGCAGGAATGTATCTGCTAAAGTATGAAAAACGAATCATCAGAGAAAAGATACAAAGTAGCTCTTGGTCATTATCATGTCAAGTAGGGTGCCTTATTCATCACCTGACAGTGTAAGTTTGTATTTTTTGCTGATGTGTTGTCCAATTTGTACCATTGTAATAAACCTTGAAGTATACTACTACTACTTGCTATATTGACCAGATTTTGTTGAGGGATGTTACTTGGAACAACATGGAATGAAGAGCGAGCAAGAGATTTACAGTCTTTACAGGTGGCAAAAATGAGGCTGCAAACTGGCATTGGATTAATTCAGTGCTGTCTGTATTGCTTGAAAATACAGCTCCAAGTTCAAAGATGAAGAAAAAAAAAGATGAAGTGGACGTATACACCGTATACTCTGTTATCCTAACTTTGTCATTCTACCAGACTCTAAAGAAAAAGCCGTGTTTAATTTGAAAAGGAAAACCTGTGTTACATTTGATGATGGACTCAAGATACCTTGTATGCATGTGTGTTTATAATTGGTGGACCAGCTGAGGTAAATGGGACTTCTCTGCTGTATTAGTTCCGATATTTTTATTTTTGTAGTATCTTTTGTATTAAAAATTCAAGGATATCCCAAGTGTGAAAAGCATTTTAAGGAGGCAGATACTGGGGAAAAAATATTAAAAAGGTAGAACTAGAGACTCAGGTTTCTATTTTCAGGGTTGGGCGTTTGACTTTTGGGGGAAGCATGTGAGTGGATGGGGTAGTGGTTTCCCTGCCTGACAACGCACTTTGAGTGTGGTTGATACTTGGTGATAATGGAGAAACAAACACACGAGTAAGTGCCCCAATGTGTAATTGGTGAAGAGAAACTCTGGAACTTAATGCTACCAGTCTCAACTGTTTTGGGCCTTGACTTAAGAGGCTTGGGTTTTTACAGATCTCTTGAAGTTTCATAGCTCTGAAATGTTGCCGTCCTTTTGCTGGGATTATTTAAATATTTATCCTTTCTTGCTACTTGACCTTTCCTGCTTGGTTTTAGTTCCTGTGGCCAGCTTGCTTTGTGTTTCATGAGCTCAGTAAACCGTGGCCTTCAATTCCCTTGTTCTAGTATTTTCACTTAAGACCAGTGATGAGCAAAAGGTTTCAGGCTCAATCCTTGAGCAAAGGCTGCTGTGACAGGGATTATTATTTATTTGTCATCTTGGATGTAATAAGCTGTAGGTACAGCATCGAGAGCCTTGATTTATTGCGCTGTCGACTGCCACTAGCAGGACGTCTGCTGTACCATGCAGGATGAATACCACACTGTCAGCTCTGTCGATCTGTCTCTGCCATTGCGCTCTCTCATAACACATTCCCATTTCATGCCAGAATACATAAACAATCTTTCATTATTTTGATGCCTTTTTCATATTTGTTCTTTACAGAACATAAAGTTTGAATTTATGGGTTTCCTTTACATTATTTCAACATACTCCACCATTTTCCGGGTTTGTGGTTTAACTCTCAGAAATTGGCTGCCAGGTGATTTAGTTATTTTGGCTTTCTAGTTTTATAGTTATTTAATATCACAGTGCCAGATACTGAGAAAACGTAGTGTATAGCAGGTATGGGATTTGCAGTCAGACTGTCATCAGCAAAACGTGGCATGGGGACACAATGTGGAAATTAAAAACTAGGCATGCAGAGCAGGAAATACTCCCTCTAACCTTATTTTTTAATTTATTTAAATACTTTTCCAAAATATTTTCCTTAGATGCTGTTACAAGTGTAATGGAGACCAGTTTAATTGGAAAAGAACATGTGAATAGTGAGCAAGCCATTCCCCTTGAATAATTGCAATTAAGGGAATTTCTAACTTGTTGGCAGAAAAATTGCTCTGATTCTTGTCCTATACTTTATTGTAGGTGGGGGAAGGGGAGGAAATATTGTCCAGAAAATTGTCTGCTTCATACTCTCCGTCCTTCATACTTTACAGTGCTGATCTACATCTGCTTAAATCCTCTAATTTTGTTTACCTAAGGTGTTTTTTTTCTTTAATACTCTGAAGCATATTATTCATCAACCTCTGAGGAACTGAAAGTCATTGCTCAAATGAGTGAACTTAAATGTCACTATAAATACAGCAAGTCAAATACGAATATATGTCAAAATAGTTAAAAACGTGTTATAAAAAGGCTTATAGTGGTATTAAAAAATTATTGCAAACTGTGCAGAGCATGAACCAGAAAATGTAAAGTGTTCCTGCCAATGTAATATGCATACATAACTTTGGTTGTATGAGTAGCCTTTTAGTCCATAGGTGCTGAACTGGATAGAAAAGTCTTTGGGAAGGGTGTGTGGGGAGGAAGATGTCATCTGAGCTGTTCTGTCCAGTATACAACAGAAGAGGGATCTGCTTCTGACTGGGGTTTCAAATGCTACAAACGATTGACCATGATCAGTAATGTTCCTTCAAGTTAGTCATGTATGCAAACATATCAAAGGTAGTAATGCATAATTATTTTGTTTTGTGCTTTCTTATCAAGACATCTTAATGTCTAATAAAGAGTTGTTCATTGCTGTGTTTATGTGCAAAGCCTGCAAAGTTTTTGTGTTCATAAGGCAGCTGAATAATCGCTCTTAGATTTTTCTCCTGTTGAATAAGGTAAGGGCTGCTTTTCTGTCTTCAGTGAAAACATCTGAGTGTTTTTTATAGTCAATTTATTTTTCCCCCTAAAAGGAGAGAGAAAGCATGGCATTTCCACTGATACTATATCTGGTAAGAAGAAACTTGTTTTAATTGGCTGTGAAAATAGACATATTTCTCTAGGATGTTAACAAATGTGGATTTCACTGTATAAATGCAAGATAATAATTGTCAGTTCTTCCTCTTCAGTGCAGCCTACATTAGGACAGCTGGGAATATGCATAGCTCACATTGCATAGCAAAGATTTGTTCTAGCTGCAAAGAAACCATAGTTAATTAATATAAGAAATTTGTTTTGTGTCCCTGGTAAAAAAGGCTGTGCAGGTTGGTGTTGTCAGCAAAAGCTGCTTGTCACTTTGACCTGCTCTGTTAAGTGTTTGATGTGTTTTCTCAGAGTAATCTGTGAATAACATTACATCTAACCAGCAGAGAAGCAGAGGGAGCGATAGCAGAATTAATATCTGGAAGCGTTGATAATTATATATCAGAATCTAATTTTTAGCACAGAAAATGTGTTAATGACAGAGAAGAAAACAAAAACCACTAGCTTCTCCCAGCAGGATCCAAAGTGTCATTTATTATTTCTCAGCTGGATATCTATCAAGTTTATGGGTTAATTTTTCTGTAGACTGTTATTTATGGGTTTTTGTTTGTTTTCAGCCATCATTACTAACAATACGGTTAATAGCAATCATTTGTTATCCGGCACCAGCGGTGATGCTTCAGATGCGAGCAGTGAACTGAGAATACTCATTTGGTAGCTGAATAAGGCTTTGACAGGGCCCATTTATAACAAGCTCATTCCATAATGTCCAGCCTATTAATAAAATTTTGTTGCTGTCTAATTAGAGATGTCTGATGTGTATAGTAGCACAGCAAAGAAGACTTTCTTCTGTTGCTTTTTGGTTCTACTGTATCATACCTGAAACATATCTGATACCAGTGGTTCAGGAAATAAAAGTGGGGTATTCCTCTGGGGTTCTGTTTCTCCTAGTAAGTGCAATGAAATACAAGTAGTATGGCAGAAAGGCCCAGGCCACAAATACATGCAGGTTGAGAGAAGGTCATTATTTTCATTAGCTAAGATCACCCCTCAAGTATCTTTTTTGTATCTTTTGTTTGTTTTCTTTTATTGGCCTAATGTTTAGGTTTTATCTAAAAATAATAAACTAAAAGTAAAATATATGTGCAATATCATAATTAAACATGTATATGCAGACAGAATGTGATTCTTATATGTGTCAGTATATCTGTGAGAAAAGAGCAATTTGATGCCTGAGGGAAGAGGTTTGATGAGAGAAAAAAGCCTGGGCCTGATTGTTAGATTTTTTTTTTTTCCTTCATTTTGTGTCTTTGAAAAGTGAGGAATCAGCAGGATTTACTGAACTCAGCAGTAAGGGAATAGTCAGTAGTATAACTAGGGCTGGAAGCAGAGTCTCCTGTAGCTCAGAATACTTGGAGTGCCTTGTAGAGCTCAGACCAATTCTATGTTTATGATGATAGGATCTTTCATCCAAACTTAACAAAACATTTGTTTAGCAGTGAGCTTAATGACGTATTCACAAAGTTGTTGTGAATAAGCGTTTTGTAAAGTAAAACAAAATTAGGCAAAAGGATTTATACAAGGGCATAGAAGTTGTTCGTGGGAAGGTTTTAGTTCCTTAGTGAATGATTTCATGCAAGTGATTTCTGTTCCTGAAATGACCTATCAGAAAAATTCTTGTTTCATTTTGTTTTTACAGGTAGAGTCAAGTATATGATAATGATGAAAATGAGTTAATTTCCATTTCATAAAATGCTTTTGCTCGCTTAACTGCTGATTTAGTGATAATACATACTCTTCCACCCTGCTTCTACTTTGCAGAGCACAAATGGGATATATGCAGAACGTTGTCCTTTGTAGCTACTTCTGAGGTGATTGTTTTTTTTTTTTTTAAGAAGCAGCACCATGATTTGGCAAGTACCTAGATTATAATTAAAACAAAAATATTAATAGAAGTTATTTTGTGCTTAGAATATTGCACTACCGAACTGAGAAAAGGGAGCAGGAAAAACGCAGTGATTTAATATAATTTCATTGCTAGGTAACAATTTGTTTCTTTAGTCATGTTTCATGTTTTTCCAGCTGAAATTTAAACCTGTGTAAATTACCTTTTGAATAAAGCTACATCTGGTTTCAGTGTGTTATTTTCCCAGAATGTTGCTTTTAAGACAGCATATTTTATGCAAGAAAATTATATGAGATTTTAACTTAAAGTTGCCATGAAACTGCTGTATGGATTTCAGCTGCCAGAGTCTGTATACACTGGTGAGGTGTTTTTTTTCTCCTAAACTGCTCTTGACATAGAGCTTATCAACCCTTAATTAGTGATACATTTTCTCCTTGTGATTTCTATTGATGTTTTGTAGAGCTGAAGATGAATTGAGCCTCAACCTGACTAGAGTACGAATTGTTTTAGAAAATTCAGCAAACATCTCTCTCTCTCCCCTTCTCTGTCTGTCTCTCTTTTTCTCTGTTCCTCCCGATAGGAAAGGTGAAAAGCTGCGCGATAGAAATCAGGTTCAGTATTAGTGGTTTTGCTTGCCTGTGCAATAGAAAACGACAAGCGTCAGGGCCTCAGTCAGCAGATCAGGGAGACGCAGATGGGAGGCGAAAAGCTCCCTCGTGGCAGTAGCCTTGCTTGGATGTGATTGTGAGAGCCAGGATGAAGTCAGCACTGACAAAGTGTGTAGATTGATGGATGGACAAAGCTGGGAACTGGATGTGAGAATGGATGAGGGCAGAGGGGGAATTTAACACAGACAAACAGAATGAAAGACAGAGAGGAATTGCCTGCTAAAGTATTCCAGCACTCAGAGCCCACAGCAATTTACTTACTGCTAACCGAACACAGGAGGATTCTTTGCATCTTTGCAGATTTTCTTAAAATATATGAAGAAACCAAGCAGTAGAAGAAGCTAACAAATTCCTGTTAGTGCCTTTTATTGCCATCTCTTTCTTTTTTCCTCGAGATTCACTCACACTCAGTTAATTCAAACTGAGTACTTGATTATTTTCAATAAGTTCACACAGTATGCTGGAGAAAAATAAATTTTCTTTCCACAGCCATTATTTTAATGTTTCCACTAAATTTACTTTAATCAGTTATTGTTGCTTTTGCTATCATGTATAAAAATATTTATGTCTCTTACAAACTGTGTTCCTGCTAGAGGCACACTTTTGGATACTGCATTCAGATGCATGGTAATAATAACCCCATTATGTGCATTTTCTTTTACAGAAGAAAAATCAGTTGCTTTCCCACTCATGGGGTACCAAGATATTACTGTCTGTTTTTTAAGAGAAACGGATCTGTAGCTTTAGACTACTGCCAGATTTTATTTACATGAGACAGTCACAAGGTGTTTTTTGTTATTTCACTGCTTATATAGAAAGCAAAAAATCTGATTTACCATATTGGAGCAAATCAGTAAGTCTTTATTTTATCCACTGATTTAGTTTTAGAAATCAAAATCCCATTTCAGCACAGAATGCAAATAAAAACGAAGGTTTATATACAACAGAGGGGGCAAAATACCTGCTGGCAACTTTGGATAGTTGTGTTGGCTCCAGGGGGATTCTTTTGGATTCACACAGACACTTTGAAGAACATGGTTTGGCCCAAGCTATTACCTGCTCCTTCCACTCAGTAGGTTATGAAAAAACAGAATGCACTGTGCTAACAAGACATTTCCATGTAGCGCCCTTATGTGCTTTCAAATGGAGAAAAATGCAATTCATCAGAGTACAGAGAAACTGTTCCTCAGTTGTTGGCTTCAGTAGTATGTTGGAAAGAGCTATTTACATAGTAATATAATGAGTTTAATTGAATTTTAAGAAAGGCAATTTAGTCTTATGCACGTCAATGTATAAATTGCTATGAAGATAATTATAGTATATTGTTCTTACTGATGAGCTTCTCGGAGTGTCCATGAAACACATAACCTTCAATAAACTGGAGAACTTGTCTTTATTAATAGAGTCTCCAAAAATCTCTAAGGAATGATTTTGGGCTTGGAAAGATGTGGGAAAAACTTGTATTGTTTGCATTGCACGATATATTTGCTAATCTGTTTTTGGAGCCTGTGGTCATGTACATTGGTTTCAGGATGTGGATGCTGAATGCATTCAGAGTGTCTTTGGAAGGCATGGGAATTGCTGGTGTGAGCTATTTCTATCTACTATTCCACCCTGTGCTTGTTCTCTGAGGATGGGTAGAATGAGGTAGAATAATTCTGATCACACTGATGGAAGATGATGTTTTATAGCCCTTATGCAGTGTATGCTTACAAATTCTGATCTTGAAAGAGAGGAAACAACTTGATAATCTCTGTCTTTTAAAGCTTTTTGGTTAGGTATGATTATCAAATATGAAAAATACAGGTACTGTTCTTAGTGCAAGTACTAACTGGCTTCTTAGGGCATAAAAGATTTTCATTTAGATTATATAGTTTGCATTTCCTTTATTTTTAAAAGTAATTTGGCTAACATCAGGAGATGTGTTGCTGTATCCTCTGTTTTTGCAAAGAGGCCTACTTGTTGGAAAGGCCCTGGGAAAGGGGAATTTAATCTTGTTTTGGCATGAAATGCCAAAAAAACATTGTTTTGGCATGAAATGGAGTTCTATGGAAGAAAAACGCAAACTGCTGATCTACAGTTTCTCCACTTGTAATCTTTTGCTTTTCTAATTTTTTTTAATTGAGAATAAAAGTGAAAACTAAGATACTGTAGTTCCATGTATTGTGTCCTGGCTGTTTAAGTATGTGAATTATTTTTTTTATTTCTATATAAATATTTTTTAACTATAAACTAAAGCAGTAGGATTCTTACAGTTCTGGATAAGTTCTTTTGGGAGTGTGTCAAGTCAAATATAACTGTACATACAGCTATATGCAGCCCTGATAAAAGCCCCTTATGCCTTGTCAGAAGCAGTCCCTGGGGTATATATATGAGAACATCAATTCATTTCCTAGTTTACATTTCTGATAAGTATGTAAATAAAAAGTGCTGTCATTCATTTACATAGGTAAGTGTGATTAGAGGCCTGGTTCTAAGTGTAACTGTTTTTGAGGGTCTACTTAGGTTATTTCATTGAGATAGATTTTGTCGTGATGTCTCTTTAATGTAGATGGGAGTCAGTAATTTCTGTGTTGAACATGAATGCATATAACACACCTGATGGTTGCAAAAAATTTTTGGCAGCTTTCACATTTTGCTTTATTTTTGTGTAGTATTATGTTTCTGTAAATACAGGGATATTATTTTTTTTCTTTTTTTTTGTCAGAGCTACTGGTGGGAAACACTATATGGAATTGTGTTAGCTCTGCATTCACTGAACTCTTGAACCATTTTTTTGTAATTATTCCATTTAGGTGCCAGCATTACCTGCTAAAGTAAATTAATTAGCTGAAGAGATACCAAGAAAAATGTCCATTTCTTTTATAAAAATAGATAATTTGACACTTAGAGATTAAGTACTGAAATGCTTTGTTTACATTATAGAAAGCTGTTAAATAAATTTTAATAAGCTTTTCTCTGTAAAGTTATTATAGTTCTGGAAAATTAGTGTAGTGATGTGCTGTGGTCATTCATAGGCAATGTGAAAAGACAGTTTTATTTATTTTCTTCCATAATGTCTCACAGAATTTCCATGCCATACACTAAGGTGCACAGGAGATTTTAGCATCTTCAAAATATGCTTCGGGATGGAAAGTGAGAGACTTTTGATATTTGACTGCCTTTTTGACAACTCCATAGCTATTTTGTAGGTGGCTCATTAATTCTTCCCTGTGTTAGTTTCTGATTTACAGTAATGAAATACCACTCTGCTTTCTAAGGAGGAATTTACAGATGGCCAAATCACTTGGCTTTGTTAGTTACCGTGCTGCAAATCATCTCTTGTAGTTAATGGGTTACTTTCAGGCCTGAGCTTCTGGGTGTGCATTCATTCATAATTGTTACATACATGAATTTGCAGAGACTTTGCTTTGTTACTGTTGCTGAAGTGGAATTTATGCCCCAGGTCTGATATTTAAATTAAAGTGTAAGAAAGGAAGGGGGGGGAAAGGCATACTAGTACTTGTGTAACTGATAATTTTCATATTATATGTTGGAAACTTTTATCATCTTCTTGATTTAATAAAAAAAATCTTCAGGCACTGCAAATGTGTAGAGACAAATGACTTCCTTTTATTGAACTTTTTACATTTATTATTTTTCCAGTCTGATAGCCTCTACTGCTTACCTTAATTTTTATAAACAGTAATGTCAGTACCATATTTCCTCCATGTATGAAGAAAGCTGATCTGTTTATAATAAATCTTAGTGCGGTATGTGTGCTATCATTTCCTTCATTTGACCTTGGTGGAGCAGGCTGATGGGGCAGTGAAAAGTATGATATGAAAAATGAGTGAACAGAGCGAGGTGAGCAGTGAATCAGTCTTGTGTGTGATTAGCTGTGAAAATCTCACAAACATGACTCTGAGTCACTTTTCTTCTTTCTTCCTCGCCTGTTTCTCTCAAAGGTGTTTCTTTTCTGTATGTATTAGTCGTTTAGAAGTTAACTAACAGAACAGAGACTCTGTTTTAATACTAGTTGTGGTTTAGTGGGTTTAGGTGATGAGGACAATGGTAAGTGCAGCAGGTCTGAGGTTTCGCTATAGAAAATCACGGTCCATTTAAATTTGTATAGATCTGTTGCTAAACAGTAGTAGTAGTCATTGCATCTCGTTTGGAGATGTGAATGTGACAGTGATTTCAGCTTGGGACTGTAAATCTGCAATTATAACTGTAGATTCAGTGACTCATCATTGAGATCTTATTTGGCTATGTCAAATACTGTAAAAACAGAAGCCCATTACAGTTAACGAAATCTTATTTGAGGTACACATATAGGCTATGCAAGTCTTTGACATATTAGTTTGTTTGTTGACTTATTAATTTGTTTATTTTTAGTTCTTTTTGTGTTGCTTTTCCTGGGCGGTATGTTTAAAATCCAGCTGTGTGAGTGGTCATGATTTTCTTAACTAAAACAAAGATGCCTTTAAATTTGGGGGTCATCTTGTCCAAATGGGAATTTTAAATCTTCAGAGATGGCTAAACATTTTGACTGTGTTGATGAATACTGTGCAGTCTCTGTTATTGCCCTGAATACTGCAACAGTTTGAAACTGAGAGCATGACTAAACAATATTGTGAGATACGTAAAAATTCTTCCTTACGTAAAGCCATGTGATAAGTTTTTGTATATGTAGTAATTTTGGTTTTGTATAAAGCTTAGATAATTAATGCTTTTTAGCAGATTTTTGACACTGGACTTAGTGCACTTTTGTACCTTTTTGTATTAACATGACAAGATCAGATCAACAGCTCAGATAATGCTGGGACAATTCCTTTTTGTTTGAGGACTGTTAACTGTAACTCTGCCCTAGGAATTATCTCTTGAGCACACAATTGTAGACGGTGTTTGACTGTTCCAGGCGAGGGGTTCCATGCTTTTCTTTGACAGTCCTGGAGGAGGTATTGGAGACCACCTGAGGAAATTCTTGCTTAAAGGTGCTGCTTTCCTCTTTGTATGTATGACTGCCAGCTTGGGGTTGGGATTCTTGAGGGATCTCAGGATTCTCAGTTGTTTCCTTCTGGAGATGTGGCAGTAGAGCAAATAAAGAAGGCCTTGATTCACAAGCATTTGAAAATGAACATGCCTGTTCATCTGAGTGTTGTATGTGACTTTGTGGGATTATTTTTTCTTTCCAATCATCTCACTGTCTATGTGAATTTTATTATTGAAATTTAGAAATTATCTCCCATTTAAAAATTAGTTCCAGTTGAAAAAAAGTACATGCTCTGAAACCATCTCTATCCTGAATTCTGTGTAGTTTACAAACACTGCAATTCTTAGTAGGTTTCATGAGTGCTCCTCCTCACCTGGTGGTAAAATAGCACCAGGGAAGGTGCAAGTGTCATTCAGGTGTATATTATCCCCTTTAGGGAGCTGGTTCCACATTAAACCATCAAAAGTACTTCTGACAAGGTAGGGTGTATTTTGGACTTTGAAGTGCAGTGAGGCTAAGAGCATCTTTCTCTCTATGTATTTTGGGTAGTTTTGAAAGATGGTGATCCATACCTAAATAAAATCTGTTTTTACCTGACCTTTGTACAAAAGCACTGTGGCAAACTATAAAGGAGATGGGCATTTTATGAAGAGCATTATAAGCGGTAAATGATAATTGACTTAATTTTACAACACATAGTGACTGTTGAACTCATTTAGTGATTAGGAATGTTTTAGCTTCCTAATATTTTTATACCACAATTTTATACTTTTTAAAATGAAATCCTGCAATCTTGTTACCTTGCTGGCTCTGAAAGAGACATGGTTTTATCCAGGAAATGCCCTATCTTTTTAATTGTCTAAAAATGGAGAAGCTGGTAATGGAACTCTTAACCATAAAGGTTGCTTGAATATATAGGAATGACCTGGAGAGCTATGGTTTTTTTTTTTATTCTGGTAGCTGTTTCTCTGTATAACATCTTTCTTGTTTGAGTATTAATGTATATGCTTTTTCCTATTGCAAAACAACTTTTTTTAGCTTGTGTTTATGCACAGTGAGCACGAATACATTTTTTATATTGGCTTGAATTTCAGCCTGATATATCACCTCATTAGCAGCTCCTGTTTTAGAAAATATTGAAAGACCTGTCTTGGGGGGCACAGAATTTCATTTTTCAGCCATTAACCTGCATTATTAACAGTCTCAAATAGGTCCATAAGTGAAGGTATTTGTATATTATACTTTGATTGAAATATAACACTTTTTACTCTTCTGGCACAACTCAAGTTTTATAGGGGACATAATTTGTTATTTTCTGCTAACTCAAGTAGGTGGAAGTGCATTTGAAGAAGGAAGGGTATTTTCACTAAGGGTTGTAGTAAACTAAAGCCCTTTTCCTTCTCATCTTTCGTTCTTTCTTCCCACCCTCCTGGCCCTCTTCCACCTAAAATCCCACCTGTCCCTTGTGAAGGCTTTTTTGGCATCTCTGCTAATGAGCTGATGCTGTCAAATTCATCTTTTTTTAAAGAGATTCAGAATCTGTACTCCTGAGGTGAAATATCAGGGCTTTTAGACTGTATTCTTCTTGTAAAATATAACCTAGGTCCTTTATGATGAAATAGGCACTTTAGAGGCACCTGGGCTTATCTTTCAGTTTTTCTGCTCAGCTCTGTTATGCACAAAGGTCTTTTTCTAGGTGACATATCATGTTGTATTCCAAAGTACACTTTCTTTTAATTTACAACTTAATTTTCAACCTAATTCAGAAGATTGATACTATAATGCTATTTGCAGAAGTATTGAAATGTCAGTAAGTTTTATTGTAGTAATAAAGAGAATTCCATATATCATGCACTCTATAGGGATCCTTGCTTTTTGCATAGATCTTCATAGCAACAACCAGTGGCTAAATGCTGGCAATCATTAATTTTTAAAGAAGACATGGTTATGATGAGTTGAGAAATTAAGACCATAGTGAAGAATGAACTTTAATTTTTGACACTTTTTGTTAGAGTCGGAGGTAGACTGGAGGGAGGGTGGAGGGGGGCAGGAAGAAAAAAAATTGCCCAAATCCCAGGTTCCTAATACTTAAAATGCTGTCTGCTCGTAAAAGATTTCAGTCAGGGAGAGGCCATCTTCAAGCTTCTCTTAACAAATGGATATCAGTGGTCCATGAAATAATCAATGTCGATAATCCATCCTAGGGTCTGCCAATATGTTAATGGCTCTGCCGCATCGTTATTGCTACAAGGCCATAAATCATTTCCTTACCAGAATGCTTAGCAGTTGAAGACTCAAACCCCTAGCCTGGAATAAAATGCTGTCTCTTAACAATTAATGTCTAAACATTTTGCAGCTTTGTGCCTTGATTGTTTTTAGATGCTAAAAATGTAAGTAGGACAGATTGTAAATCAATAAAACAATAAGACAAAGTGTTTTAATAATAGAAAGACTTGAAGTAAATCATAGTTCTGTGTTTATTATTGCTTCAGAGGTTATAAATAAATAGTACCAACTGATAAAGGTTTAGTTAACAAGGAAAAATAAGTCTGGTATTGATGTTTTGGGCATATGTTACATTTGCACTCCATAAGGTGAGGGAGATGGGGTTAACTTTATTATTTTCATTTCAAAAATGTGAGAATAGGAGCTAAGAAATGCTTGTATCTTTGAATTGCCATCCAACAGGAAGGTAAATTTTTTTCTACTTTGGCCAGCAATGCATCAGTGATCTGGCTCTGCATCTGGAGAACACCAGCATACACTCACTGGTACAACTGATTGTGCTGAACTGTCAGCAAACACAAGGGGGTCTTCGTTAGAAAATAGACTTGGATCAAACTGATCTAACTTATATTAGTTTGTCAATTTAGTTTGTTATTAAAGGCAATGTAAAATGTGATGGTGAGTCATTGACTCTGTATTGTATAGACACAGTTCATTTGTGCTGATTGTTGTGTCTAATTCTTCAGTTGTGGACTGGGCTGCGTTTGGGCAGTTTGGTAACGAGCAAACAAACAACAGTCAGAGTGTGAGCATTTCTTTGTGGAGGGAGGAAGGGTGCTCTTATCTCTACCTCTGCTCTAGCTCTTTGTTGAGACAAGGATTATTTATGGTCCTCCTATTCCAGGCATTAATACTGTTTTATTTGCTCATTTTTAAGTAATAAAAGTAGTACTCCACGTACAGTTGTTTAACTACAAATGTATTATTTATCACAAGTATGCTGAGTTTATGTAGTATAGCATTAATGACTATCCATCAGGTGGTGAATTGTTTTCAGTTGCAGGTAAAACTAGTATTTATAAATAAGTGCTTAATGAGATCAATAGAGTTTTTCAATGTTGATCTGTTCATATTTCAGCATCTCATTTCACGCAGTACAAAATTGGTTCCTTGTATGTCTGTGTGCAGTTAAGTGTATCTTCATGTTAACTAAGAATGACTAAAGAAAGGTGCATTTATTTTGAGTATTGAGAGAAGCTTTGTCAACCTCATTTAGGGCTTACTATTATTTTTGCGTGTACTTTTTTTTTGTAGTTCTTTAGTTTTATGCTTATTTGCCAGGAATGGTATTTTGCCTCAAGTAAAGGTTTTGAAGTTACCATTTTGCATGGTAATACTGATCCAATCAATGCAGTGCATTTGAAGTTATGTAATGTGTTGTTCAGGGTAGGTCAGTGATGGTTTGTTACCTTAAAAACTCATACGCGCACACACCACCCCCCATCCCCACTCCCCCAACTTTCTTTAGGTGAATGCAAGGAAGAAGGCTAATAACAGTGGAAATGACAAGTGAAGTCATGTATTTCTTTCTTTTTAGAGCACTGATTTACCTAGCATTTACAATTTGATATGGTCATAGTTTATTTTGGTGCTCAGGATGTAAGGGCAGGAAGGAGCCAGAAAAACAGTGGCTCAGTATAGACAAAAAGACAATTAAAACTGATCTGTCTCTTACCGAAGTGGCAACAGCAGCCAGGATGGAAGTAATTTATTCAAAAAATTGTCCAAGTGCATAAACTGCACTGATGTATGGTATGGTGGTGGGACAGTGGAAAATGTGATAGTTGTTTCCGTTGTGTGAATTACTCAGGCAGGATGCCTTTGTGAAGTAAGGGGGTTTGTTTAATGTTCTGACAACAATTTAGATCCTGTTATGGTTATTGCAGTGTAATGCAGTAGTAAAAATTGAACATGACACACCAGCAATTTATTATTTGTGTGTTTTTTAACCTTGAGTATCGGATTGTTTGTCCAAGCATATCCTTTGATTTGCTATGAAATTTATTGTTGATAAAAACAATCAGATTTCCATTAGAAGCAAAAAATTCATTTTTTTCCCATGAATCATAGATTTAAAAAAAATTCAAGCTCGGCTGCAGGACTTATGACAGGTAGGCTTATGACATTATATGGTAATTCAGCATGAAAGAATAATTGTGACACTCTACTTGGTGCTGGAGTATAATCGTGCTGTGAGGTTCAATTCACTGAAAGGCCAAATTATCTTCAACTACATTAGTCTGACAACCTATAATGCTTTGCAGAGGCAATTTGTAGATGTTTCACAGAATGCCAGCAAACATGGCTTACCATTATGTTCCCCATTAACAAATTTGTGTAGAGGGAAAAAAGCAACTTTTCCATTTTCTTAACTGTTTTTGAGCTCTGGCATACAATAAATGTGTACTGGGTAATAATAGTGTATGTTTTGCTATTTGGTGTTGGGTTTTAAACCTGCAAGGGATATTACAAGATAGATTATTTTTTTGAAGGGTACTTTTCCAGAAATATTTATTTTTCTTTTACATTGGAAGAGCCATGTCCTAGCTTCTGTTGAAAGAATAACATGGAATGCAAATGATTGTGAAAAAGCATGGCATATTTTTTCTATAAAACACAATCAGTAGTGAACAATTTGGAAATACTGCCATGGTACAACTTAGGGAGAATGAGTGTGTGTGCAATTTTTCTCCTTGATCAAATGGGAGCTGTGACTGTGAGAAAATGACATGGCCTTGACTGTGTTATGTGCATGTTACCCATCTTTGCCATCCTGAGCTTCTGAGCAGCTGTAGGTTTGTTTGTTTGAGAATGGAATTTTTGCTTCCTTTAACTAGAAGTTAGTATTTCCTAACTTCTCACTGGACTTGCTATCAGTTTGAATGCTACTGTACTACTACCAGAGAGTGGAGTCAATGTTCATGTGGCAGTTTAAGGTTCATGATTTGTCATCCCAATTAGGATTTTATACAATTGTAAAAGTGGACTGTCTCTTTCAAGGTAGAAATGCTGGAAAATGTCTATGCATCAGGTTAGATTGGGTAGTATTTTAGTTGCTTAGAGTTTGTCTTCCATGTCTTGCAGTAGGAAGGATTCCCTGAACATGGGCTGTGCAGGTGGTGTTGATGTACCTGGCCAGCAGGCAGAGGTGATGGAACACTGACATATTTGGCTGTTTTACTGGTGAACAAAATTATCAATCTGTAACTCAGAGACCAATTTCAATATCATGCAGTTATTTTTGTCCATTTCTATCAAATATAATTTAGGAATTGACTTGTCAGAGCTATCATAAGAACTTAGTAAAGAAACAGATATGAATCTGCTTGTTTTGGTTAAACTCCATCTGGTGTTGCTCTCTTGGTATCTCCTATTTGCCCTCTTAAGAGTGATTATTCCAATGTCCTTGAGGCCTTCCAAGTATTTTCATAATCTTATAGGTGAAAAGATTTGCATTGGGTTGGTTGTGTGTTTGGTTGGTTGGGTTTTTTTTTATAGTGGCAAAAAGAGGATGGAACCCACTCCCCCACCCCCTGCCCAGTTATTACTGTAGGAGAGTACCTGACTGATGTTAAAACTGAGAAGAGATAGGAGAGTTATGTTGGTAATTCATACTGCTGAAGTTTAACCTTATTGTAAAATACTAACTGTCTTCATGCGTTGTCCTGGAGAAATATTTACTCAAGTCCAGCAACTGATTTTTGCATTTTGTCATCCTCCTACTAAAATACAACCATACGTCTACCTCCACCACCTGGGGATAATTCTGAGAACTAATTTGACAGCATTTGTAATTGCAGACTGAGTTTTAGGGCTGCTCATAATTAAGATATTAGATGAGTTTAGCTATTGAACTCAGTGCTCACAAAATCTTGTGTCTTAAATTGCTTACTAAATCTGCTGGATGCTTTTCTCCTTAGCATTTTCTGTGAAGGAATTAAACCTGGAAAATAACTGAAAGAATTGTCGAGTCTTTGATTTTGAAACAGTGTCAGAAAATTGTATGTTTCAGAGTTTCCAAGAAGGTGACATACTCTTTTCCTCTTGCTTGTAGTTAATAGCAAAGAGCATTCAGCACCACAATACCCAAAGGGAAGTGTTTGAGTGACTGAACAGGGAATGTGGATTGTTATCATTCCAGTCACAGGGCACTGCATGAAATCACAGGCTCTGTGCTCTTCAATACTGCCACTTGAACATAGCAGCCACTGTTACTCCTACACTGCTTTTATAGTACATATTATAACATTTTATTTGATAGCAGTGGTTCCCTTGGTATGTGAGGTTTTGGATTTTTTTAAGTACTAAGCTCTAAATCATTCGGGCAGTGGAAGAAGTCAGTGAATTTAAAAAATGTTACATTAAAGTTTTTCACAGAAAAGTGGAGCTTGCTAGGAAGCTGTGTCAGTATGTTGGGTCCCTAGATGTTTAGAAAAGACACTGTTAAAAGAGGAGGAATTGGCCCTAAACTAGAGGAAGCTGCTTTTAATTTATATTTAATTTTTCAAAGACTTGAAGGAAAGAATGGAACATCCTGTAAGAGGGGGGGCATTGCATAATTTTATAATGAGAAAAGGCTTTTACATAGGAAAAAATATCAAATGACATTATTTTGTGGACTATAGAGTCCCAGTTGTATAGTTAAGGACATGCTGCAGCATTAATGTTTACGCATAATGCTTTGCAAGTAATTTAGACTGAACTGCCACTGACTTACTTAACATTTATAGGTCAGCCACCTGCAGAAAGGGCATGTAGGTAGATTATTGTTGACTTTATGGTTATGGAAGGTAGCTAATCAGTGAGCATGCTGGGAAATAACTTGTTATGCCTGGATAACTCTAACACCAGGCCCTACAATTTCTTATGGGCACCAGGTAACACAGTGATTGCTCATGACCAAGGCCCCTGCTGAGAGGGGAGGTGGCATGTGGTGGGGATAACAGGTTTCAAAAGAGGGAGGGGGGTGACTACAAGATTGCAGAAGTAGATTACAAATGCAAAATCAAATAATTTAATCATTCTTTGCCAAACATACCATAGCACTTGCAGTGAAGTTGCTGACTCAATAAGCAAATATATTAACTGTGTATTAGGAGAATGGAGAATTCACATTCTGGCTGGTGCATGCTTTGCAGAGTTATTCATTAGAGCCTTATGAGATATCTGTTCTTACCTGTTCTGACACAAATATTTTTTTCCTTGATCATGAAACACAGAATAACGCTGACTTTTTGAAAATTTTGTAGCAAAGACTAATTATTTTCCACTTTGCTCCTGTTTTTTTTTTCCCCTATTACATGTCTCCGCAGAGGTACATGTACTCCCTTGTGTGCCAATTGACAACTTCTACATTTTAAAGTTCACAGTAAAAGTCGTAGACTAGAATGCATAATGAATCAATTTGCTTAATTTGGTTTGGGCTCTTGGGTTGTAGTGAAGGCATCAGTGCTAGTATTCACATAGAGATCTCAATTCTCTTATGAGAGTTGGGAAGAACCCTGATGCTTTTTTGTAATTTAAGAACAGAGCCTCCAGTTGGAGTCTAGAACATCCAAATACATCTGTCCACATTTAGTCTTGCATACTAGACCTGGGGACTCATCTCTCACAGATGTTAATATCTAGAAGCCTTCAGTTATTGTAGATAATTAATTATAGCTTTTTGCTCCCTTGATTGTTTTCCAAATTTCAGTTCTGCATGTATGCTCATGTACTACCCGTACATAAACACAGCACACACACAGAGCAAATTTAGACATATCTCAAAGGTTTTGTGTTTCGGTTACATTTGAAAGCATGAAAAATTCATTTCATCTTTTCTTCTTTTCAGTTATGTGGACTCAGAGTATTTTTTGAATACACTTGTACATATATGTGCTAATAAATGTAGTATATTCTTTTATAGCAAAAATGCTTGGTCAGCAAAACACTAGAGGAGAAATATTAAAAAGGATTGCAGTGAATTATTTACATATCAAAGAGTGGTAAACTGTAGGAGATATACTTTTCAAAGTTAGTTTATTTCATGTTTTAACTGTATTTGCTTTGAAAAAGATACTTGGATGAGTAGTGTAAAGCAGAATAATTTAATGAGATTTTTTTTTTCAAAATTCTAACATTTTCTAGTTGATAGCATCACATTATTAAAAACATAGTGAATATTTTAATGAACAAATTTGTTTTCTAGAATTTCAGATTCTTATTTTCTTTTAGAGAGGAAAGCCTAGAGTCCTCTAACAATGAAATGTAGATGTATGACTTTTCAAGTGTCAAAATGCAAAAACTAAAATAAATGGATTGGTCAGATGTAAAATGATTGGCAAGCAAGATAGAGGACATCCTGACAGTGGTAGGATTGCTGATAGCAGAAGATGACCACAACTGTAAGTTTAACTGAACAATACCTTCTTGACTGAAGTTGTGGTAAGACCACTAAGTGTGACTCCTCATAAGACCCCAAGTGTTTTAGGATAATTTAATCAGTAAGTGCCCTGAATTTGTAGCAAGTAAAGGTATGTTTATCAAATTATGTCAGCATACTTTTTGTGGAAATAAAAAAGCCTTAGAAAAGCAGTTACCTGTATCTATGAACTTCATTGGGCAGTTTTTAGTCACCATTCCTTCAACCTGTAGAAGCAGTGACTCTGGATAGGGATATCTGTATAGAAATTGGAAGTATGAGGCCAGTCATTCCAAAAAAACGTATTAAGTGTTGTGCAGTAATTTTATTTAGAATACTTGAAAACTGGTAAGCCCTAATGACTACACTTAACTTGTTGAAGTTGTTGGCTACTGCTTTTTTATTATGGCGGTTTCTAATTAAAGACTTTATTCTCATGTGGTTAATCTGGTAAACTGGGCTACCCAAAGGCATGGTGACTACCTTTTCTTATTTATTTTCTTTTGAATTTCTGGTTTTGATTTTTGTCTTAGGTAAAAGTGAAAAGTTTTATGCTAATTTTTGGTTTTCCTTTTGGTCAGTTACAAGGTTGATTTGTGACTTGGCTGAGAGGGGAAACAAAAACCAAGGCTGAAATACTGACCTCTGTTCATGTTAATCTATATTTTTAACTTTTATTTCTGAGGGAGTGATTTATTTACAGTGACAGCTTGTTACTTATGGTAGCTGCTGCCAGCTTCTGAAGTAATCTTGATAACGTCAAATTGTGAAGGGAAGCTATATGCTTTGCCTTCAATGACTTGCTATAAATCATGTTCATAGCTGGTGTGTATAAGGATGCTTGGGTTAATACTGATAGAAATACAAATCAAATATAACGTGTGCTAACCCAGTTCAGAGCCAGAGATTCTGGATTAAGTCTATTGGGTTCATATTTTTAAATGAAATGAATCATATACAATGAAACCTTGTTTATCAAAGCTTCAAACTTAAGAATGATACACCAACTTAAAGGCCAAAAAAGGAGGAAGAGAATATGCAGAAAAGAGTTAACACTGATTGACAGGTAAGTTTTGAACATTCAGTGAAAAGAAACTCCTAAGAAGTAATGGACAAAGCTGCCTGGAGAGCTCATCAACAGTCACAAAAATTGACGGCCAAGAAGTGAGTTCAAAGTCACCAACACAACAGCATGTTACAGCTCCCATGGAGACAAGTGTCAGTGATGAATAAAAACTGTGCCAGTGTTCTGAACTGGCTGTTGCAGCTTTTGTATCCACATCTAATAATAAAATTAGTTATGTGGTTTTCGTTTTTGTGAGGTGTAAATTTGTTTAATTTATGGATTTCCTGAAGAGGGAAAACCAGAGAGGAAATCTTGAAAAGGAAATAATCCTTAGCTGTTTAGTAAAGGCAACAGTTGTGTTATGTTAGATAAACCCCTCCTGCCATTTTAATTTCAGTAATTGCACTTAACAGTGTGACATCTTCTGTCGTAGCCAAAGGGTCCTAGCCCTTTGTTACACTTCATATTTAGCTCTGCCTAACCAAAAAATATGGAATCCCTTGTTGTGCTTTGCATATCTCCCATTCAGCTGGCATAAGTTGGACTTTATGTGCTTTTTCTCATCAAAGACTAACAGCATCTCAGCTCACAGTTGAGCTTGTTCTTTCCTTTTTCCTCATGGCCAATTTCTGGCTTTGTCTCAAGCTCTTCCTTCCCCTCTCTGCCACGTGCATGCAGCAGTGTCCAGTTGTATCATAGTATGATGTTTTTTCAAGTGTGATTCATAAGTGCATAACCAGCTCATCAGAAACAGAGGCAAATTACCACAGAAGAATTTTCTATGTGTCCTTTTTCTTTCTTTATAGGAATTAATGAAGAAATCCTCTGTGGGTCTTTTTTGTGTGTGGTGGTTTTTTGGTTTTTGTTTGATTTTTTTTTTTTTTTTTTGACAAATAGTGGTAATTTTGTCAGAGGTAGTGGTAATTGGTAATTAATACCATAGTGTTTTATATGTCCTGTTAACTAGGTAAAATAAAATTACTTTCTGACAACAAGGTAAAACTTAAATAGTACTGGCACTGACAAACTGTGAAAGGAAGGGAGAAGTCCCCTGTGAGAAGATGAGTTTATTATACAGATAAGATTTCCATAATAACGGATAGTGATTATGGGGAAAGGCTGAAACTCCATTAACTGAAACAAATTACTATGACAAAGCCAGAGGGAGTGCTTTGCCGAACTTAGAACTCCTTTCATAATATTCAAATGTCTGTTGGTGCTCAGTTTCCAGCACATGGACCTGAAAGTCAGGTTTCTGGCTCCCCACTACTGACACAGCCTCAGTTTTACACAGGAAGTGAGTCCATTTATCTGGGTATATGGAGAAGGTACTTGTTAATGTGTCAGTGGACCATTATGCATTTTCCCAATAGAAGTAAGTTGTCCCTCTAATGCTGCTGTTTTTCTATGAAGTTAATCCTAATTGTCAGAGAAATGTATGAAATATATATGCTTTAAGGAAACATGATGAACTTTGAATCCATCTGGCCATCACAGTATGGTATTCTGACAAGGATTCTATTTCTTGCTTTGACTAAAAAAAGACGACCAAAGAAGACTGATTCCATTTCTAGGTGTGCTGCTTTTATGTTCATTTCTTTCCAGAAGTGAGTCACATATTCTGCATATATGAACACAGACAAAACCATGGTGGTTGTTCTCTGATTGCTCTGTGTGTGTATACATGTGCAATACATTTAAAAGGTGCTTGTGGCTCTCCAGTGTGTAGTATTTGTGTAAAGTACAGTAAAGGAAGTTATTTAAATATAAACCTGTCATCTTTGTACTAATTTTTGTGTAAAAAAACCCCCACACTGTAGTTAAGGATCTTATGTAAAAACCGTTAGACTTTGCAGTTATGGTTCTGGTAAGAACAGCAGGCAAGACTATAAGCTTTAATTTATGTTGTGCTTTGGACATTTTTCAGAAACTATTTACCCATTACCTCTTAGGTCAGTGGCCTAATAATGCAACAAAGCACTTTTTGAAATTGCAGATAATTTTCAGTGCTCAGATCTCTGTGTAGTATTGATGGGGAGGAAAGCTGATTAGGATCTTGGGAATTGCGCTTGATGGGAACAATCTGGAAGGAGTGAAAAATTATTAAACACACACAGCGGGAGTTGTAGGATTTACCATTGTCGTGCAGTGCTATTAATTCTCATTGCATCGTACAGCAGCTTGATTGCACACTGTGAATACTGTTTATTGGAGAACGGGTACAATTTTGCTGCAGTTGTTGTAATGTAATACTAAATGCTAATTAGGCTTCTAACAATAATTAGAACCTCTTGCTAGACTTAGAAATATAAACACTCAATTGAATTTACAGAAACAAAGACCTTTAAGCTATACCAGGAACAGTATCTGTAGCAGCACTATCAACTTGGTGAAGTTGTGGGGTTTTTTGTTTTTGTAGGGGTTTTTAGTTGGATTTTTTCCCTTCCCCTGGTTTATACAATTTCATTTACAGGATTGCAAACGTGTATTTTAACAGTGAACATAATGATCTCATTATATTCTCAATAAGATTGTTTTCTTAATGAAAGGGTAGAAAAACCTAAATAAATATTAGAAGGACAACTGTAGATAAATTTGACATGAAAACCTGTGAAGACAGAGTTGTAGAAAGGCTGGTATTACCAAGTATAATGTACTATTTCTTTTAACTATTTTTCAGTATGAAAAGGAAACTAAAAAAAACCAAATCCATCAAAAGCTACTTCTTTCTTGCCTCCCTCCCTCCTTAAAGTCAGACACGTTTTTTTATCGATGAGACTTTAAAACTCTATGGAATTATTTTCAAACATGACAATAAAGATGAGCTATAGTTCTGAATAATTTAGTACTTTGTAATGTAAACTTTCTTTGCGTTTTGAAGGTGAATGGACTTTTTATTTTCAGTGGGTATTTTGTTGGAAACAGTAGTATGTCAGGATGTTAACAAATTTATTTGTCAGGGAAAGCATATGGCATACATATTTTGATCCTGTTTGCCGATAATTTCGTTGTCACTAGATAGTCATATATTTGCAAGGCTAAATCTACTGAAGATAAAGGCCTTTAACCTGCATCACTGCTTTAAAAAAGAAAGAAGTTTATTTTCCATCTAAACCACAGGTTTATTGCACATATGCTGAGAAGATACTGAGCTTGGGTTCCTGTTTTGAAAATGTCTTTCGTATTAATGAAGACAGAACTTAAGATTCTTGTTCAAAACTTGCTTTTAAGGGCTTAATGTAGATATGCTGAGTATTAATTTAAAAACAGTATTTTTTCGGCCTTCTCTGAATAGAAAAATGAGCAGCCTTTGAAAAAACACTAATAATTGTTTTAGCATAGAAATTCTAGAAGAATCTTATATACACTGCTATTAGTGTGACCCAGTGCTCAGCCTAATAGCGACCTACCATAAGCAGGTTACTGTCTAGTGCAGAGGCTCTTATTGGATTGAGCTTTCTCACCACATTAGGGGCAATTTCTAGACTTCTTTATCTTCATTGTTTAATATCTGATCATAATATATACCCAAAAATAGTCACAGTGTTTCTTGCTCTCATCATCTCACTGATCTTTTCAAAACTTTGGTCCCCGTAAATGTATGTAGTGCCACTGATCGTGGTAAGAAACTTTCCTCTGGAGTAACTTTATGGCACACCTTTTCAAAGTTTGTGTTATTTTAGCAAGGTTTAACTAATTAAATTAAGCTTTCCAAAACTTTTTAGGGATGGAAAGAGTACTCAAAAGCAAACCTGTTACTTAATATTTTCATTGGCATGCCTTCAGTATTCGTACATTCCTTTTCAATTTATGGATACCTTTTCCTGCTGTAATTTGCCCTCAACCCCAAGCCACGTATGAGCATTGCATAATGCAAATTAATTGTGTGTTGGTATTTTTCTTAAAATAAAAAATCCAATCCAAACACTATTGATCATGCATTGCACTAAATAATTAGTGAGTGGTTTGTATTTCATCAGAAATTATTATAATGAATGCTATGAGTTATGGTTATTTACCTGTACAAATCTGGCCTCGGTTCAAGGTTACAAATTCTGTTATTCAGCTTAAGACCTTGCCTGTTTACAGGAATTTGAACCATAGCAAATGAGAATTTCTTAAATGTGCCTTCTTTATGACATCTTACTATCTTTTGAGTGGCCTGTGTTTTTCTTTAAGGCTTCAGCAGTCATCTGGAAAAGATTTAACTTGAGCAAGACAAATTATTCTGTTTAATTTTCCATTAGCATTTTTCCTTGCACAACTCAATGTCACCTGCAAAGAGAATGTTTGCTGAGGTATGACACCCTGCTGATTAGCAAGTTTTACTCCCCTCAAACACTGACCACTACCTTCCCATTATGTTATAGGTGTATTCATGCTCTGTAGGCAATCGGGGTCAACCCAGTATGGCTGACACATTATATGTTTTTCTTGTAGCATGTCACATGTAGCCCACTGTACAGACTGTGACAAACTGCTGCTGTATGACCTGGTAGTCTTGGGTCAGAGTGAGAGAAATTGGTGTTGTACAAAGATGTATGTTAATACATATATTATTTATATAGGCATTAGTGAATGCTATTGTTGTCTCAGCACAAATCAAGGTCCAGGCCATGGCCTTGGGGCTTTCAGGGGCTCACTTTATCATGTGTTGTGATTTTTTTTCTTCTTTTCTTCTTCTTCTACTTATGAATAATTAAAAACTTAAATTACTTGCCATGTTCAAAATTCATATGCTGGGGAAAATAGCTACATGAAAATTAATTTTCTGTTCTGTGAGACTGACGGGAAATCAATTAATCTTGATGTATTATTTTATGCAGAACAGGGTGCAGGAACCAGCAGAGAGAATGGCTACAGCTGTTCTTGTTGGTCGGGCCATATATTATTGTTGGCGGGTTTGACAGCTTCTGAAGGAAATGGCTGAAGGGTATCAGGCAGGTGAATCAACTGTAAAAATTTATTGGAGGATACAAACTGTTTCCAGGGGACTGATATAAAACTCACACTTGAGAACTGAAGTATTGAATGTTTTTGTGACTGAAGCAGCTTGTTGTCAATATTTATAGCTTTTTTCTTTGTTACATGTCCTATTTGTTTGATTAACTAGTCAGATGTTAGTGTCTGTTTGTAATTTATTTGTTGTGCCTTCTGTAGCATTTTTGATACATAAAGATTTACTGCTAGGTAAATAAAGCAGCTCGTGCAATGCAATATGCTAAATAAAATGACAGAGCTGTTTACAGCATGTTACAAGTTTTATAACTCGCTAGGTAGATCAGTAACTTTTGTTTACCAGTGTCACTGTTAAGCTGAAACATGTCACAGTATATTAAGTGCTGTGGGGTAAACAGGTCTTCTTTTAAATAACTGGAGATTATAATAAATATGCACCTTAATGGTAAATCATTTGAGTCTATAAAGCCTCCATGTAAATCTGTACATAATGCAAACATTTCCAAAATAAAATGAAATACCTTCATCCTCTTTAAAATGAGCTTTGTATTCACCTTCTTCTCCCATGTATCTGCATCAGGGCTCTTTTAAATAATGAGAGACATTAAACTGAGGTCCTAGAGCAAAGCTGAGTCTCAAACCAGCCTGTATGTTGTAATTCTCAACTGTTAGAGAAAGAGGCTGAGTCTCCCTGGCATTGCTTGGTAGGTTGGGGCAGCCTGCTCTGAATTCTCTTCAAAGTGCAGAAGGTCAAAGCTATCACTTGATCAGAGAGTGTGGCTGCACCACTGGAGAGTCTGTAGAGTGGGACTTCTGTACAACTTGTAGGTGTGGGAAAGAGATTACTTCCCACCTATCCCTATCAAAGCTTCCTCTCTGGTGCTCTGAAACAGGAGTGTGTAGTGACATACTGCTAAAATGGCACTTAGTGGAATATGTACACTTACAATACAGTGAAAACCTAGGATTCTTGCTGGAGAAAGGAATTTTACTAATACCTGTAAAAAAATCATTAAGAGCGTGACTCACATGGGTTATTTCCTTTATTTCCTTCCAAAACAGAGAGACTACAGCAAAATATGTGGAGCTGAAGTGAGAAAGGAAAAAAGATTTGGATTTTTTTAGGGTTAATGAATGATTATTAATAAATTAATTTCATAATGGATAATGGGGATAATATGTGTAATGCTGAGATTATTAGTGGTGTCTTCTTTCATCTCTTTTCAAATTACTGGGTTTTTTGATCTTCAAAATAGATTCTTTGTCTTTTAATCACCATCTCCTATATTAATACTATTATTCAAAGATCCTTTATTTCCTTTTTCCCCCTGAGTGATGCCCATTTTAAGAATTTGTTTTGCACACTTATGGCCTAGATAGTTGTATACCCTACAGTGCTGAACCTGCCTTAAAATTCAAGGCCTAGAATTACTGCATCCTGGGGTTCCATGGGGTTCTGGCCCATAGGTTTCCACTGAGGTATCCAACCCCATAGTGGATCTCCTTGTTTTAGAAGCCTCTGGCAAATTTAAAGCCTTGCTGAATTCTGTGGGTATGAAGGTGGTAGAAAAATTCAAGAATCTGAATAGAGTTTTCAAGATAAAATAGTTCATTTCTATAGAGTTATCAGCACTAATATATCCAGGGCATTAAGGAATATTGCAAATAAATTATAAATATGGTATGAAAATTTTAAATGAAATAAGGGAAAGTAGGAAAACAAAGTAAAAGGAAATAAAAGCTGAGAGATTCTGACCCTGTTCTGAAATTATGCTGAACTTGTAAGACCTAATTAGAAATATTGTTTCCCTATGTTAATGGGTGAATTAAACAAGATCCAAATATTGCGGGAAGGAAAGAAACTTTCAAAAGTTTTAAATATTTTAAAGATCAGTATTATATGAGTTTTAACAGTTTAACTAAGGTGAACTTTACATGTCCTTCCTGAATTAAAAAGCTATAAAGAAAACTGAAGTTGAAAGTAATTGTTAATGAAAGCTGGCCAGCATGACCTCCTGAAAATATGAGCATTTGTTGGTCCAACTTTCACAGATGTTAAACATTTGGTGATGTTACTTGGGGCTGCTTGAACCACATTAAAGTCCAGCCACTAGAGTGTTGAAACAGTTGGGCGCTATAATAAAATATACATAAAAAGAAATTGTGAGACATTAGGTGTTGTTTGGTGATGACATTTAGGAAATTACACTTTTTCCATACATCGTATTCACATCTACATTGGTTGTTTAGGTATTTAAAGTAAAAGCAGTATATATATCGTTTGTAATTGCTACTACAGTTCTGGCAGGTGCACATAATCTAACAATATGTCAAATATGACAAATTATTGTTGAGTTACAATATAGCCTTAATAAGAGCACATCTGTTCCCACTATACAGTATAGTGGATGCCTGATTTAAAGAGTTTACTTACTGATATTGTATTGTTGTTTAAATATTTAACAGGATCTTAGACATGAATCGTAAAAAATACACAGTAGTGTATAAAAATGAAGAATCTTACTTGCAGTAATGTTTTTGCTGCTGTTAAATCTGTTAATCCCATCAGGAAAGGTTCATTCATTCCTTAAATTGTTATCTGCACATGCATATATCATGTGTGTTCATGCAGAGTAAGAGTTAGGAACAAAGCACAACTTATCACAGAAAGACTGACGCACTTGGTGTAAAACATGGCACTGTTAAACAATGTATATGAGTGCTTGGGCTGAACAGTGGAACTTACTATGCTGTTTCAAACTTAAGACAAGTATAAAGAAGTGGAGCATACACTTATGTTGGAAAGGGTTAGAAGCTCAGAAGTGTTGGTTCTGGAGCTGCTGATTAGGATCCCAAGAAAAATTTAATTTTATTCCAGTATTTCACTTTTTTTTTTTTTTTTTTTTTTCCTCTCAACATTTACCTGTTGGCCGGGAAAGCAGGGAATTGTTTGATGCTATTAGTTAAGCCACAATGATTGATAGTTGCTTCATCTGGTTTTGTTATAGTTTTAACTGTCTTTTCTGGGTATAGCCATACTGCACAGTGTTATGATAAAAATAAAGGGATTTGACTGGTATCTGTCTTTTACCACTTCTGTTATAACTGTTCCAAAGGAGTCTAATTCTCCCTAGTCCTAAAACTAATTTGATATTAGTTTATCACCTCAGTTATATATCTACTATAGAGTAGTGAACCAATTTAAGTAGCAACTGTGAAGGTGGAATATCCTGTATAAACACAAGTACCTTGGGAAAGTTCTCATTCTGTCTTTTGCAGAGGTAATAGGTTTCTATTTAGGAAGAACAGGGCTGGTTTGTCCACTTATTCTTGTCCAGCTTCCCAGCATCCCTTTATCAAGGATGTTAGGGCATACATCCCTCTGCATATGCATTTATTGATCTATTGTTCATGAATTTGTTGAATTCCAGTTTGTATTTGCTGGTACCATCTACACTCTGGAGCAGAAAGTCCCAGAAATTCACTAGTCAATTTTTAAAGGGTACTTAATTAATTTTCAATTGATCTCTTACCAGTTTCACTGAGTATCCTGAAGTTCCAGTACTGTGGGATGTGCTGAATAACAGTTTTGCCTTCAGCTTATTTGGCCAACCTAAAAATGTAGTGGCTGATACATGCATAGCACTGACAAATTTACATTCCTCTCCTCTGTGTTTCCTCCCTTACACACTTGCTCTGGTGCACTGCTTCCCATTTTACTTATAAACTCCAGCTATGTAGAAATAATGCTACTCTTAAAGATGTTCATCTTTAGAAGGCATTAAAAAATACACATGGGAGAGGACAGTCAGAAATGAAATGCAAGCCATGCTAAGGAACCTAGAAAACCCATTGATAAATTGCAGTTGTTTTAAAATGCGAGACTGAGCTTATCTAAGCATATAGGCTTTAAAGAATAATCATGTTTCTTCAGCTACTTCTAAATGTGTTAGGGTTTTGTTTTTTTAACTTTATTTTTTCTGGAAGTTTGAGATGAGGCAAAGTAGTGCTCTGTGTTAGTGCTGTGAGCCTTGTCCTGCTTATTGCTTGCCTGGCTTGTTCCATTTCGTGGGATAGATGTGCCCCAAATGTTGCTTGAAAGGAAACTTGCAGACATGCCTCGCATTTGTGAGGGAAAAACATCTTCACTGTGTGATTGCTCCTTTTCAGCCTTGGAGATCAAGTCAGATCTAATGCACGTGACAAACAAGGTTTGTGTTCTCAGCTCGAGCTTGCTGCACTTATTTCATAGAAGCGCAGAATATGCTGAGTTGGAAGGGACCCATCAGGGTCATCAAATCCAACTCCTGGCCATGCATGGGACACCCCAACAATCACACTATGGGTTGAACATAATTGTCTAACATAAGTATGTGTTCATGCCAGGAGATGGAATTTAGATTCATAAGGAAATAGTTTCTTTTGCACTTCAACACAAGCAAAAAATGGTTGGTTTATACTTTTTCTATGAACTTTCTAATTTATTCTTTTTCTTAATTTAAGATAAAAAATACTTTTGTTTTTTTAGTGAGTAGTTAAATTATGTTGACAGGAAAATCATCTGGGACATTAGTAGCTGCCAAAATCAACTGTTTTTTTAGTTATGTAATTGTCAAATGTTGAAGGGTCTAAATGATAGATACGATATATTTCCAAAAATTATTTTAAGTATTTTAGAAATCACTAAGGAAAAGATGGTTTTGCTTGCTAGTGCTACTGATTTACAACTTTTGTAATTTCTTGAGAAATAGTAGTATTTTAAAAATTCACTGATGAAATGTGTTTCTTAATTACTTGAAGAATATTATCACTTTTTTCATGATGCTCTTAAGATTTTCACTGAACATAAAACACTGCTTGCTTCTCTTGAGCACAGTAGCTCATAACTATATGCCTTTCATGCTTTATTATGCAATTTAGTTTTTCATATTTTTCATTTATTAGCAATAAAATTACTTCAGAAAAAATAATTAAGAGGCTGAAATCACTATTAAGATGGAAATTTTACGTAATTAAAGTAATTTCCTGTTTTTTTTAAGATGGACCTAATTATGGCATTACTTGTCTCAATTTTGAATACCTGAAGGAAGTTCCTCTGTTTTCCCCGAAGCTTTACAACCTTCAGAATTTCTTGAAAAGATGTACTTGTTGTTTGGTAACTTTTTTTTGAAATCACCTTGGAAGAAGTTTCCATGTGAGGTATCAACTAATACATTCTGTAACTGTTCGATAGAATTTTTCTCAGATATTGTACCCATTTTCTTATTCTTTCAGAATTAACAATTTTTAAGTTTTAATATATAAATTTAGAGCAATGCTTCAGTGGTTTAATGAAATATCTGCTTTGTATGTTATTCTATTCTATATACATACTTCACTCTTCTAAACTTCTTTTAAGCTTTCTTTGTGACTAGGAGGCAGTCTGACCTTTCTGATTCTGAAAATCAGAGTATTTTAATATTCCTAAACATACAAGCATAAATTTTATCAGGAAAGTCACTTTAAATTTACTGATAACCTTGTATGGAAAACAGAAAAATAAATAGGAATAGGCCCGAACACATGCTAAATAAAATTAAACAAAAATAAATTATAGTTGATTTGTGGTGACTATTTTTCTTGCTTTAACTGCAAGTTAATATAAACAGTTAAATATTCTCCTATTAGTGATTTAAGACTTGAAACAACATTACAACATTTTTTGTAACTACTTTGAGGTTTGTAATACTTAACTGTCTAATCTCAGTGTTTATTCTTGCTAAATACATAATTTAAAAATATTCTATATCCTACTAGATTTGAGGAGTTATTGGACATGATAATCATATCTGAGGAGCTATTGGACATGATAATCATTTCTATCTAGGATAGTAGTTTATTTTACAAAAGTCAAGAAACATGGAACACAAGTAAGGCCTTAACTCCCTTAGTTATAATAAATTGAAGATTTTTTATTTTTCGGGTCTGAGAGAGAGTAATATCCTAAAATATTAGTAAAAAAATCCTGTGTTGTTTAAGACATTGCAAGTGTAGTTTTAATAGCATTGCCTAGACATATGGTGTGTGTTTGACAGTTTATTTTTATAAGGATTGTCCTAGTAGTGATAAAACCTGTGTGTTATTGACATGGAAAAATAATACAGTAAAGCATTTTAATGGTCTTCTCATTCCTGATTCCGTGACACCTCACTGCATCACCTGCATGAAGATTGAAGTACTTGAGAGAACAGCAGACATGGCTAATAGATACAAGAAACCTGAATTTGGGTGCCTTATATTTGGGAGATGAGACTTTTCTTTAGGTTACAGTAACCAAAGATGATGCTGTGTTGGAACATTATTATATTTGTTTGAAAGGCAACATAATTATAATACCCATAGGTATCAATCCAAAGCATTAAACAAGTTCCTATGATTTCATGCTTTAAAAGGAACATATTTTCTATTTTTCCTGTAAAAGTTGGGTATGAGGAGAAGTTCTTGATATTTGTTTCATTTCCAAACATGTAATGGAAGTTGTATTTCAACAGATAGTAAGCCTAAGTGCTTTTTCATCTAAAACATTGAATGTGTTCACTTTCAGACTAACTGCATAGAACAGCTATTTTATATTTTTATGGGCTTTGTTGGTTTTGCTTGTCACAGTTACTGGTATTAGTTCACTAGTAAATAATGACTTCTCTTTATTAAGAGAGACAGATGACTTATTACATGTCATGAACAATCCACAATCTTCTTAAAGTCATATTTTTAATGCAAGCATTCCCTTTGATATTTTTTTTCTTTTTGCTTTGTGTGTTCAATGAGATAGACTTCTCATAGAGCAAAGTCTTGTAGATTAACTCATTCATCAGCTGTGATTTGATACTGACAACTCAGTTCTATTTTTTTTTCTTTCCTCTCTGTAACTATTTTGACCAACTTGAATGCAAGCCCACCTACACCCGTGGTGACTGTTATTTACACGCAAAGATGTGGTATTGAAGTCATTGCTCCTTGTGTTGCAAGTGGTGCTGCAAGTGTGGTGCTGGCTGTTTCTGAATGGTTCTCAGTAAGGAGGAGGTTGAACAATGTAGTCCTTGGTGATGTCTTAGTACTGTCATTAGCAGCCTCCTTCTACTTCAAAGCATGCAGACCAGCACTGTCTGTACTGGGTTTGCATCCAGGTGGTGTTTCAGGTCCTTAGCTCTGAGCTGTGTCACAACAAAATATTGTTCCTGGAGATGCAACTGGAAAAAAATCGATCCAAAAGACCAAACCAGCTGCAATACAGAACATGTACATCAATAAGAGAAACATTGGCATTTCCTGAAGACTTTGTTGCTGCTTTTCAGCTCTTTTATGTCAGTATTAAAAACAGAGGAAAAATGTTTCCATTCACATTATGGTACATCCGTAGTTCATAGCATTAGTAATTGAATGTATAACAATCCATTATACCAACTGGCTATGGAGTTCAGTAGATTACATGATCAATAATGCATGTACTGCTTATCTATAATACCTTTGACCAGCTTCTAATAATTTATTAGTGCTTTATCTAATATATCCAATATTTGATCTTTTTACACTAATAAAATGAGTGGTATTGATGATTTTGCATCTTGGTCTGTAATCCTGGGTTTAGGAGTTCCCATAACTGAGAGTGTTGCTTTGCACTAACCAAAATATGACTCTTAAAGCTTTCAGGGGGATTTTTTTTTTTTTGGTCTCTTTGTAAAATGGACATTCTCAAAATATGTCTCTACCTGATCATCTAAACCATTGCTGATACTTAAACTGTGTTTGCATATTTCTAATCTCTACTCTAGCGTTTGTGTTTTCCCTAGATAAAAGAATGCAAACCCTTGCCATGGTTGTTGGTTTTGAATGCAGGTAGATCTTGATACACCTTACGAGGCTGCTCAGACAAGACTGATGGTGATACAGAAAACAGTATGATCAAGGAATTCTGCAAAGGGACTGTCATTTTGTGTGTTATGGCCTGCTATGGCAATCTGCTGCTCTGCATTAAGAGTTTTTTAATTATAATCAATTGCAGCTAGACTTGAGGTTAAATTTTAGCATGAAAATTATTAAAAGTTATGGTATATTGTTTATCTAGTTCATCAAGTTGAAAAACAACAAGTTAGAGCCTGCAAAGCTTGCTTTTTTATTTTCTGCAGTAGTATCATCTGGCTTGATAAAAGGTCCTGTCATGCTTTGCATTTATTTGTATATAATTTTCTTTGATAAATCACTGGTTTCTGATGGCTAATTTGCCTATTCAAAGTGTGGGGGAAAGTTATCTGAATTAATATACAGGCCGAAAAGGCATGTGTATTGTGCTATATTATCCCCTACCCTCTCTTCAAAGTTCTGGGAAAGAAGTGAGCAATGCAAGTTAAGCACTTACTGTATTAATGGCACTTTTTTGCTTTTCCTCATAGATAGTTGTGCTCTGAGTACCAATACTGTGTTCCTATGTAATATGTGAAACTGTACCCCTTTGCAGTTAGTCATAGTTGCATCAGGAGGGCTTTCAATGCTTCTCTCTAAATCAAAAACAAAATTATTTTTGTAAGAAGTCCATTTAAAGCAATACCCTGCTTATGTGTGTATCTTCCTTCTTGTGTAGCTGTTTAGTCTAACAATACAGCTTTCTAGCTTTTTTCTAGCTTTCTCAAAGTTCTCCTCATAGAGTGTGATCCTCTTTTCTTGCATTTTACTGCCTTAGGCAGTGCCTCCTGAATCAGTGGAGTTACACATTTTGCATCTTTTTAAAGCCTTGGAATTCTCTCATTCTATGAAATGACACATTCCCCTGAGGATAAACTTTTAAAAGACTGCTGCCTCATTCTTACAGAAGGGAACACATGTGGCAGTACAAAGCCTTTAGTCCTGCTGTGCATCCATGTCCATTTCAGTCCCCTCCTGACCCTGGAGCTGCAGCATCTGGAGGTCTCCCAGTGCTGTAGTTCATTGCTCTTGTGTTGCATCTTTTCCAAAGATCTATTTTTACAACACCAATATTATGGTGGAGAACTTACTCAGATCATGCCTTATATACTATATGTAAAATGAGAGGAAATGGATAAAAAAATTAGGTTAATGGGTATAAAGATGGTCTGTTGCTGTGAGGACTGAAAAGCAGATTCTGTACTGGGTTCAAGAGTAGTGTGTTAAGTTGAATACTATAGTTACATACGTGATTGCAGATGGTGATTTCTGCAGCTGCTAAAGCTTAATTTTAAGTGTCTGTATTAATGCCTAACTAACAATTACTGGCTTTTTGATCCATGTTGGTTTGAAGAAACATGTGAGATAAAATCGGTGTGCCATTGTATATTGTTATCTTTAGCTGGTGTTGAGGTTGAAGCATTAGCATGATTTTTTTGAAGTATGACTTCTTTTAACTTCTGATATATTTATATTTTATTTTTAAATGAACTTCAGTTTCTTAAATTAATTCCAAAGCCAAATGCCATCAAGTCTCATCACCAGTCACTTATATTCCTAATTAACTTATACTCCACAGACCCATTTCTTTGCTTATATTTCTTTCAAGTTTCTGTAATGTGCTGGAAGGAACAATAAGATTTAAAGGAAGAATTAATTTAGAAAGTTTGGAATAGAACAGATAAGGGAAAATGAGAAAAAGCAGCTTAGTATTTTGTCTTGTAAATGGCCTTGCTCTGGTAGACCAAAGAACCCATTTATTCAAAGAAAGGAGGAGTGTTAATGAAATAGATCATGAGCATAGCTATTACGGTAATGAATTTTAACACTCACTTTGTTATATGATATTTTATTTATGAGCTTCCTGATTATTCAGATAAAGACAAGAAGTTTATAGCACTAGATTATGTCTTGTTTTCATAAACATATTCAGTAGTTTAATAAACATAATTTATTTTTTCTCCTTAAAAATCAGCAAAATTTATGAGAGATTATCTTAGGGTTAATGAAGTCTAACATTAAGGAAATATTACCCTATAATATTGGAGCCTTCAGTGCTAGAGTTGTAATTGCTTAATGCTTTTTTCTACAGGCTATTTTTATATAGTACATGCTTTGTGCCATTAATCCTATTTTAACACGTTACTCTTAAGCCAATTCATTGGAAAATATATTACAATGTTTATATTTTTCAGTCACTGCCTTCATTAAAAGATATAATACACTTTTGATAAAAGAATTTTATAAGAAGTGCAGCATGTGTATTTTAAAGGATGCTGTTATACTGGGATGTACTGGGAGGTTACTATCCTGTCTTGAAAAATACTGGAATATCTAGGAACCCCTGTACTTAAATTTCCTTGAGATCCTGTCAGTAATCATTTACAAATGTAATATACAGTGAAAAAAATTCCCAAGCATAAATAAAGTCTCAGAGATGCCAGCATGTGAATCCTGTTAATTAGCTGCATAGTATTTATCTAATTGGCATCTTTAAAATGTAAGATTGAAAGCATATGCAGGAAAGAGCACCCCACAGACACATTTCTTAAAAGAACCCAACTAAGGAAAAGTGCAATGTATTTTTAATTTCATATATTAAAATAGTTCTTGTGAACAGTTGAACTATTGTGAAGAGAGTTAATATTTTAAGATATTAGTGCTTTTTCTATGTAAAAATATTTTTTAAAATTGTATGAAAAAACAGAATATGCAGTGTACTGATTAATCTTACTGTATTGGTTAGCATGGTGGAATTGTTTGTAGAGCTGTATCAGTAATGCATTACATGAATTGCAGTTATTATATATGAGTAAGAGCAATAATTTGGGGTGATCTGAGCAGGTAGTTCATCCTCTGGTTTTTAAAGAGAGACATTTTTCAGCCTATGAGTATGACGAACCGGGTATTTTAAAATTTGAATTAGTTATGAAGGTAAATATTAAGTTAGTGTATTTTAATAAATTACATCAGTGTCCACTGAATAGCAATTTAATTTGCTCTGTGTGGTAACCTTGCTCTTTCATGCCTTGTGTGGCATGTTAGAGAGAAGGTACACAAAGGAATAGTGGAAAGTTGGGAAGCAACTGGCAGGTAGGTTTGCATTTTTTCAGGTTAATTCACTTGATGAAAAGCTGCTGTATGTGATGTGTCATATATCAAAGGCAGGGCATCAGTAATCTTTGCTCAAGGGCACGGGTAACAGACAGAAAGACATGTGAATGAGATGGAAAAAAGCAACTCATCCTTTTCTGCTAACACCACGAAGGAGATAAAGGAAGATTTATGAGTCATCTTGGACCACATACCAGCAAGAAGCATACAGTATTTTTCACATGTTCTAAAAATTGGTGGAAGAAGGTAATCAGACTGTCGCTATGTCCATCAGGTACTTTATGAAGAAATTGGGTCCTTTGGGCTTTTGATTGCATAGTCAGCTTTTTCTTTATGCTGCAGTAGTTGCATTTTTTTCTTTTCTGAAGCAAGTAATTTATAAGTAAAAGAATGCAACCTGTATGTTTAAATGCTTTTAGTTGTTAGCATTACTAATGTCAACCAAAATAATAACAAGCCAACCATCTCCCATAGGCTGATGGTTTGCTTTAGCTTCAGACCTATTTCACAGAATCATACAACCTAAATTTTGCATATGCAGATTTTAAAATGCAGGATTTGCATTCAGCTCTCTATTAAGCAGTATTTTTTTAATATTTCACTTTTGCCTAATGACTTTTCTATATTCCTGTATTGTTTTTTTTCCACTTCTGATTGATAAATTTATCATTTCTGCATAACTATTAGCGTTCTTTTCATTATTCACGTAACTCACATTTCAGTTTGAAGTAACTTGTGTTGTTTCATCTATTTATCTACTTACCATGGGTGGGTGCTCTGGACCCCCATAGAAGCTGCTCCCTCTGTTAGATCTCACCCCCTGCCCTCCCCGCCCTGCACTGGATGCTCCTTGGGGTGCCCACAGGCTTTGCTGTCTCCCTGCCCTTGTACCTTGTTGGTGGGAGCTGAGCTGAGTTTGGAGCCTTACAATGGGCAGCCTTTTACAGCACTTTCTGTGGTCTAGCAATTGACCTCTGGGACTGATGCCAACCCTTTCTGCTCTCCTGCAGTTTGAACACAGCCTTCCCAGAACTGCAGCTGTTCTTGATGCTCTGGGTCAATAGTTTAGATCCTCAGAGGTAGATGTTAATAGAAACAAGAAGACAAACTTTGCACATTACTGTAAAACATGATTGTTCCCTAATTAGTGATGTTGGAGTTGTGTTTTCTAGACAAAATTATATAGTCAACACAGACTTATGTGCTTCCATCTATTAAATGCTTATTTGGGCTCAGAAAAGTGACTTCTGACAAACTGGAATTCTAATACTGGTTTTCCTTGAGTCAACTTTTTGTTTCTGGTCTGGTCCCACAGACGTGATGGTCAATTCTGACAAAAAGCTCTTCTATGTTTTGGGGTTGTTTTCTCTTTTTCAAAATGAACAAAAACCCTTTAATTTTGTCTTTTTCAAATCATGTCACTTTGTTTGGCTGATGAGGTGAAGGGAGAATTTCCACTGTGCTTTTTCACGGCATTGTGGGAAAGGAGGTGGGTCTAGACTTAATCCAGCTCCACCAATCTTTCTTGTCGTCCCTTGTCTATCACAACTTCTTGGTCTGTTAGAGAGTCTGTTTCAGATATATTTAACTGTTCCTAAACAGTTCAGAGTAAGGGTTTCATGGGAACAAACTTGCAGTACAGAAGTATAACAAACAACAGCCAACACACTTTCATAGTTAAAGGTATTTGACTGGTAATCATGTATTTGAGATTCTCCTTGTTGGTCTCTAACTGACTAATATTTCTGTGACTCTTCTGCAAAGCACTTCAGTTCTATGTGCCCTGATATCTATGGAATGGGAGCTCTGATTCTTAATAGTCAATAATATCTCTGGAGACTTGAGTATAAGCAATTCGTCAACTTCAGATTCTGAATTTGTGAGTGATATTTACTAATAGTAAAGACACTGAGATATCTTCCTTTTGGTCTTTGAAAGATGCTTCATTAAAGTATTTTTAAAAACTCTATCGAGTTATTTAGCATTTGCTTTTTTCTGGAGACTACGAGTTGTCTATTACTATCAATTAAAACTTTTTTTTATTCTTTAGCAATATTAAATCTCTTCAGAATCCAAAGCTTTAAGAAGTTGCTGACTCTTAATAATGTAACTATTATTTTAGCTCACTGTTTTGAGTTACTGGCAGTCTGGCGTATCCAAATGGCAAAACAGATGTTTTAAAGACTATCTCATGCTGGATTTTCTGAGGGCTTCTTGCTAGTGAGAAACCAAGTGCCAGGAAGAGCTCTGCTCAGTTTGTGGAATTATTCTCTGGATAGTTTTCTCATCTTTTTCTCTTTTCTATGGTCACTTGAGAGTATGGATGTATTTGAAATATTATCTGCTTTAATTTCTTACCTGCGGATCAATCAAAGTTCAATAATACTTCAAATTTAGATTTTTGTTTTTAAAACTGAGGCCTCTGAGCAGAGCACGTGGATCTCAGCATAGCTTTTATATGTGAAATAACTTATTTGCTGGTCTATGTTTTCTTCTTAAATGTTCAGTGAAAAAGGTGAGAAAATAATTATTTAATCAATGTAAGCTAAGTTTTTTTTAGTGACTGAAAGCTGATAAAGGAACATATTTTAGGATAATTTTTGATTACTCATCATAACTCACAAGTGGCTAAAACAAATTCAAGAGTCCTTTTTAGCTTGATAAACTGAAGGAGGGAGATTGTTCTCTGTCTGGGATCTCCTTACATGTGAGTTTATATATATGTGCAGTGTAGCATAGCAGTGGTTTTCTGCATACTGGAGAGGGTAGTTAGTGGTCAAATGATCCCCTTGTGATATTGAAGAGGTGCAGAAGAGCTGTGTTGTAAATGCCATTTTTGTGTCGGGGAATTAGGAGATGGGAGAATGTGATGGCATGAATGTGGAGAAAGAAGCTAGTTCTGGCTTTGAACCGATGCAGTAGCTAAATATACTTGTGGCTAAGCGTGTAAGGTATTTTCCAAATTCTGTGATTGCTTACAAAAAATCTGAATGTCCAGAGCTGTAAAATGTTGAGAAATATGCACTTTTTTGTGTAAGTCAGTAGGAGAGGTCTATGAAATGACACTTGTGTCTGCATGCCAAGTCACTTCTTGTTTGAGGAATATTTCCTGATTTTCTACCGGGAACATAGCTCAGAGCTGCTGTAGACTGGGCTCTAAATTTGTCTGCTAGACCACCTTGTGTGGTAGAGCAGTAGCTTGTCAGATAGTACAAGCTAAGCAAGATTGGGCTTGATGAGCCCTGTGAAGGGAAACCCTGAGGGAAAGCCAGTGTTTCTGAAGCTAGTTGCCCTAGTGATTTGGTATGTGAACTCTTCTCTTAGAAGTCTGTTTTGGTGGTCACTGGAGGACTTTTGTCTTTCATATGCTGTCTTTTAATTCATATGCTGAGTAATCATTTTTATAATATGTCACTCTTCAAAAACACTATCAGAAAGCCCATACATGTTTTGATTAAACACCCTGAGCAAATACATAAATCATACCTACTTAAGCAGTTTCCGTACAGTCAGTTTTAATTTCCTTAGTCTCCCATTTCATTCCCTATTGGGCTACTATACTATTACGTACATTCTACCAGCTTTAGTGTTGTTACACCTTTTAGTAGTAGAGCAAATTTTTCCACTCATTTTGAAATAAGTAATGTATTTTGAGATACTATAGAGTGGAAGAAATTAAGTAAATGTAACAAAGATGGAGGTTTGCAATTGAGTAGGTTTATCTTACTGATGAGAAGTTTCAGAATACTGGCAGATTAGTGCTCTTCCACTAGTACAGATTTTTTCTGACCTTAGTGATTTTTTTATAAATTGAACAGTTTTGAGGAAAAGAACTATAACATATTATTTTTGGTAGAATAACCTGCAATTTTAAATATGTTTCTGAAGGTAGTAAAGGATTACTGCAGCACAAAGCATCTCATTAAAAAGATTTTCCACAAATATGCTGTAAGGTTTACTTGTAGCTATTTGCTGTCAGGTGTACCAGCAGCAATATGCTAATGCAGCAAGCACAACCAGAAAGATATTAACCTGGGTTTCTCACTGGAAACGGATATAGTGGTTTCATTTGGTTTTGTAGGCAGCAAATTTTGAAAACAAGGAACTGAATGTCTGATACAACTGAATTTTTAGGACACCTTTGTAAGTTACAGATTTCTAAAGTCAGAAAATCCCTTAATTGCAACAAGTTTCCCAATGCATAAAAGGACTATCTGACAGAGAAAATTGGCAGCGTGTTGGTGATCAGATATAACAGCTGGAACATTCTATTCAAAGTACTTTAGGAGTAATAAATCTAATAATTTATCCACAAACTGATGTGATAGCTATAATTCTGCTTTGTTAATAAATCTCTCAATACTTATATGTGCTTATATATGTTCCGATTTTGACCTAGCATTCTTACAAATAGGACAGAGGTCATACTCTTTTTTATACACATTACAAGATTTCTGTGTCAAAATATTTTCTCCAAGGTTTTGGATAATTAATGGTTTATTATGATACTGAGAATTGCTTTATGAATTGCTGTTTGTTGCTAGTTCATTTTGTTGTTAATTTCCTGTCTTTCAATCCATATCACTTACTATGTTACTTGGTATTGTACACCTTGGAAAAGGCTAAGAATCCTTGTGAAGCTGAGAAGTTCCTCTACTTTCAATACCTGTATTTTTCTTGTTCAGATAGGTGTGAATTTTTAAGCAGAAACATCTTGTATAATGATGCATGCAAATACATACTTTTATTTATTCAGAAGTCATAACCATGGTAAATGTTGAAATTTACTTGACTTAGTATAAATGGGATAAGCAAAATGCAGTGGGGAAAAAGCCAGTACATAACCAAGAGTCTGCATCGCTGTGATTTTTATAAGATTGGGGGTTAATCTTCGAAAGAAAATGGAAACAGTATCATAATTCTATCAGACTGTTCCTTACAGACCCCATTGGTTTCAGGGCAAACACAGCAGAAGATGACTAAGACAGGTTGAGGTTTTCTTGTGGTTTTGTTTGGTTTTAGTTTTTATTTTTTTTTCATAATCAAAGTGAAAAGCAAGATACTTTTCCTGATAATAGAAAATTCTATGCAACATTTGAGTGTGCCTAACTTCATCCCTGGAAGCAATCAAGGTCAGGTTGGATGGGGCCCTGAGCAACCTGAGCTAGTTGAAGATGTTCCTGCTTCCTCCTGGATGACCTCCTGGTCAGTGGAGTCTTCAATATAATTCAACATTCACCTGTCTCCCAATTCCTGACACAGAAATGGCATTTACATTGCAGCCCTTCTGCAGTATTATTATTACACTTCATTTACATTCAAAAGACCCCAGAATATTTACGTTTATTTGCCTTACTTTTGATTATTTACTTGTTATTTACCTTTCAAACAGCTGTCAGGTCAGGATTGAGTATGAGACTATGGTATGTTTCAAATTGCAGTACACAGGACTCATTTAAAAAGATGAGAAATAGAATACGTTATAGAATGAATAATAAAGGGTGAGGAACAGCACTGCTATACAAATATCCACCCTTCTCTTTCAATTCTTTGTTTGAAAGCAGTAGCAAAGAAAGAAAATGGCACATGGTGTTTCAAGACATTTATGCTGGTATGTTAATTTGGCATCAGTGTTTCATTGTCTCTGGCTGTTTATTCCTATCTTGCCTGTTGGATTTCTTCTGAGTCTGTTTGGTATGGCCCATGCTATGCCTACACTGGCAACAATGCAGGAAAAAGAATGGACTTATCAGGGATGTGTGGAGACTACTAAGGCTGGAAGAAACCCCCCTTTTTGGCTGCCAAATGGAGTGGAGTATTCTGCATCAGTCTCTTTGGACCTGAAGAAAAGCCTTATTGCAGCGTTTTCTGTGTCATGTGAATCATGCCTAATTTTCAGTGTCCTAAATATCTTCTATGAGTCTTGATTTCCATGAAGAACTTTGGTGCTTGAATAGAATAGTCATTTCAGCATTTAATGATGCAGTTGGGTTTTGAGGCACTTTAAATATTTTTCAACTACAAAGACTACAAAGTCCCACTTTAACAACAAACAAATGAGTGTTTAGATGCAGTACCACCTATATTTGTCATTTAACGTGATTCTGAAATCAAGTGTGGCTTTCAATGTCTGGGATCAAAGCAAAAGCAGAGTAGATTAAAGACACAAAACAGTATCTCACATAATTAATCAATGGAAAAGAAAGGAAAAAATCTGATGACTGAAAATGTTCTGTATCTGCTTGCAGAATGGACATTTGCTAGCTAGTGGTTTTTATGAGCTGGTGTAATTAATTTCCAAATAAAGCCACTTCTCTGCTGTTTGTTCCGAAGAAGTTGAAGTTAACGTATGTGTAGTCAGACAAGAGTAGAGCCATTGCAACCTATCTATTAAAAAGTAGTACTTAGGACATGTTATTATGACTTCACTATAAATATTTATCTCCAGTTGTTTGTGTACAGTAATTTTGAATGACTTGGATTTTGGACTTCCAAAGTTTACTCTGAGTCTGTGATACTCTTCAGGACAGAGAATCTCTATTTTCATCTATTTCAGCTCTACATGCTGAAGAGAAACAAACTTGTTTGTTATGAGTATTAATGTTTGGATACTCTTTTCTCTGGTTTTGACCATTATATCTATGTTGGTTACTTATATCACTGCACAGACACATGTGCTTAGCAGAATGCAGACTTAAGATTTAGTTCAGCTTTTCCCCCTCTATTTTCGGGGTTGTTTTTGTTTTGTGCTAGAGAAGAAATGATTTGTTAATATATCACTCTGTAGTGATTGCCTTTTTGGATAAGACACTACTGTAAATTATGTGGGTTGGAAAGAGTATTTAATGCTATGAGAGTATTGGAACAATCTTGAGTTTTCATCAGTTAAAGTTTTGATAATAACATTGCCCAAGTAAGAGTCTTACTTGTCAGTGATAAACTAGATTGTCTGGATTAATCACATGATGTACTGTATGTAAGTACATATCATGTATATGAATTTAGTGTCAAACAATAGATATGATGATACTTAAATGATTATGCAAATACAATAAACGTAGATTTTATTTTCTTTTCTTAATCTTTATTTGGAGATGACATCTACAAAGTATTGCTTACCTTTTCCTGTATGTAAAACTAAATCTTCTGATAAAGGGCAGGACTCATTAAGCTTTACTTACTGAGTTAAAAAAGGTTGATTTCTTTTCCTGTGGATCTCTTATGAAAAAAAAATCCAAGCTGTTCCTTTTTAGATCTCTCACAGAAATAGTTTTAAATGTAAATGGTTGATCTTGGAGTGCATTTTAAGTCAGTATTGTTCAACATGGCAGTTCATTGATGGTAGTATTTAATTATGTCCATGCTGTCAACCTCTGCAGTCCTTATTGCTTTGTTGTAGATCAGATACAAAATATGAAGTTTTCAAAGCTGTAAAGATGAAAGAGTAAACATATTCAAATAGTTCATTCAAATATGCTTAAGCAAAAGAAGATACTACTCTAGAGCATGTGGAGAAACCAGTAAAAACCTGAAAGCACTTTTTTCTTTTGATTATAGTGACAGCCTTAGAGTTCAATAGCAGATTAATCTTTATTTAAAATGGAAAAATGCCAGAGAATGCATATGATCAAGTAGTTTATTAAATAATGGTAAATAAACACAGATTTACAGACCTGAACTCTATTAGATACATGAAAAAACCCCATAATTTTTTCATAAGTGATTGCACATGAAGTTTAGGACACTACAGTACAAGGCTTAGCTGCTTCTTGTATTCATTCCAGGACATACCCCTTTGGCTACTGTTGGACAAAAGGTGCTGGGCTAAAGAGAACTTTGCTCTGACTGAGTAAAGCTATTTTAAAATCACATCTTCTGCCAAACCCCCACAGTTGTTAACACTAGATTTTTTTCTCTATGAATTGTTTGCTCTTAATGTTAGATTGTTCCTAATAGTTAAAACAAACTTTTTAAGAATCACAAAATAGCTAATAGTCCATCTAGAAATTAATAAGTGTGCTCGTTTTGTTCTTTTCCACAACCACAGAACCTTTTCCACAACCGTGAAATTTGCTGACTCAGTAAATGACTAAAAATGAAATGTTAGATCAAGTTATCATCTAGATAATAACCCACCTTCACCTTTGATAGACGTCAGAAGAAGGGGGTGGCACTTCTGTCCTTGCTCCTGTTGTCTCTTTCCTTTCTGTTGTACAGAGAGTCAAATGAGAGTGTCCTCCTACCCCTGTAACACTGTTTGCCTTCTGAATTTGCAAGGCTTCCTTGTTTTCTGTCCTGGTAGGCATAGCTTCTGTTTCTGTGTTACTGATCTTGTTCTATGGGTTTCAGAAATGAGAAGAAAGCTGGGAAACAAATTATTTGGGCAGTAGGAAAATTCAAGTTGACTACTTCAAACCCTTCTTTTCTTCAGCATTAGTGTTGGCTCTCTGTCCCTCTCTTGCCTTGCTGACTGAGTGGTATGTTTTTGTGAAGTTATGTGACAGAGGTTAGCTGCCTCATTAGAAAACTTCAAATGAGAGTTTATTGCTGTGAATGATTTTTTTTTTTTTGATGGCTTACTATGGCTGCCTAATACAATGATAAACAGAAGTTCTGTAATACACCAGAAGAGTAAACGGAGTTTTAGTATCAGGAAAACATTAAGATGTATTATACAGCAGAATATTAATTCCCAATGCCCCACCCAAGAAAGAAAGAAAGAAATTACGGAGGAATGCTGCACTGGCAAGGAGAATTATTCATATGACTTTATTAACTATGTTTAATTGTAACATCTCTGTATGGATTAATGCTTGTAGTAGAGAAGTTGGGAAACTCTCATCAAATAGCTTCAAAAAGAATTTTTTAAGTGATATGCATCTCTGCACTGAATCTGACTGAGATCTGTGAAATGTGCAAGTAAAGATATAAAGGTTTCATGGTGTGGTAGATTTCTTTTTGAAAACAATTAGCATTGAGGGCTGTGGTAATGGTCTACATATCTTGCTTTCTGATTTTTATTTAGAAAAAAATTAATTAATGACTCTTTTAATGATACTTGTGTTTGTAAATTCTCTCCAAAACAGGATCTGAGCATCCACTATTTATTGCCCATTATCTGGCAGTTGCTTTTGGCCAGCTTTCATCTCCTTTCCCTCTCTCCCTCCTTTTTTATTTTTCATAAAGTAATAAAGTACAAAGTGACAGAAGGATCAGCTTAAAGTCACAAACATATTGGCTTTGATTTTGTATGTGATACTGCAAATGCAACTTCCATTTTATATTACTGTCAACAGAAATCACATTAGTACGGAAGCAGCAGCCCTTGCTTTGGGATTTCCCTGACTGGTGTTTGGGGATGTTGTGTAAGGGAGGACGCCCTTCTCAAGCAAAGGGTCACTTCGCTGCTGAGTTCTCTTTATTTTTAGTAATAACATCCAATACAATTCAAAGTGGGGTCAAGGTGAGGCTAGGACACTTTCAAGAAGAGAACTAGGGAGAAACAACAAACAGATGTTCTTTGATGATAACTGTTGAAGAGAGAGGATTTGGCTGAGAGATCTGTAGCTTTCACTTGTTGAGAGCCTTTAACTTGAGCCAGTGGTGCTGTTTTTCACCCCCCAGAGTAGTAGTGTACCTGCTGTTGCTATCAAGCCACTTGCCAACAGTGGCATCTGTTCAGTGTAGACATCAAGAATTTGAATGTCAATATCTTTTCCTTGAAATGAATGGGAAAGTATTTGTCACTCAGCAGCAATCATTCTTCAAATAAAAGGTTAGCCAGACAGAGCCCTTAATCAAAGAGTCGGTCTTTTCTGTCAGCAGTGCCTTTTAAATAGCAATGATGAAGGCTGGCTGTCAGTGAATGACTTGATGAGCTAGGTGATTGATCTGCATAAATCATTTTCTTTTAACATTGTCAGTGAAAAGTAAATTGGTGGGATTTTGGGGGGTATTAGCTATATTGACATTAATATATAATATTTTAGCTGTGTTCTTAGTCTCAGAGTTTCCATTAGAAAGTGAAAATTACATAGGATCTTAGCCTATATTATCCTAATGATGAAGTATTATTGTTATTGCAATTACCATGCAAATTAAATTCAAAAATTGAACATGTAACAGATTTTATGAGCTGCAAGAGAAATACTGTTAGTAAAGGAATTAGGAGGAAGCTGTATCATTTAGTTAAATTTGCAGAAGCTTTTGATTTGAAAGACAAAAAGTCAGGAGTGTGGTTTGGAAGTATAAGCTTGAGAACTTAATTGTGTTATCTGCTTCAAAATAACAATAGATGTAATTTCCCAAGTGTTGGAAAATCTCATATACTGAAGGTTTTATTGTCACAGTAAAGTGCATTCTCTGTCAGCTTCTCTGCCTTAATTTCGCTGCTTTTGATGTAGTGATTTTTTTTGTTTCCTTTTGTTTTAAGGAGTGTCTGGGGCATATATTACTAGACTTTTGTAATGTTGCCCAGCATGTGCTGCTCCTATTGATAGCAGCAGAAGTTCAGTGCCTACCCTTACCTTTAGTTTGAACTAAAGCTATGGAATAAAGAGGGATTTTCAAGATGCAAATCACACTTAGATATTTTTTGTGCTTTAGAAATCTCTTTTTAAATAGCAGTTTGGGTTACTAAAAAATTGTTAGTTTTGAGGCTAGGATATATTGCCTACTTTAGACACACTTCAGAACATCACTGAGTTGCTTTTTGCCTCTGTCTTTAGATTAGTGCTTATTTTTGGAGTGCATGTTCAAAAACCTGTGAAGTAACACCCCCATGCACACCTCCCCACCTCCACCCTGTCCCCAAAGGCAGAGGATGATCAGTTGGATGACATTGCTGTGTGTGAGAACCTATTCAATGTATACATAGATACTTTGCAAAAGACCTGTTTCAGAGAAAACTGCATTTGTAGGGCTCAGGGATGACTTTTTGAGCTTTTTAATCTGTATTTGTAAAAGCTTTATTTAGATTATGTGAATTGCTGCTTCCACCCTCCAACACCATTGTACAGGATCTGAGCCAGCAGGACTGAGAAATACAATAAACACAAAAGGAGGTCGTCTCCTTCCACTTCTCCCCTCCACTCCTCATTTGAAAACCTAATTTTATTGATTAGGTATCAAAGTGTTTGAAAATGTACTTTATATGTCTTCATGCACTGCCTGTCTACCTGATATATCAAATTGTTTAAAAGGACATTGTTGACCTATTTAAATTGTAACATTTACATTTCTCAGAGGTAATTCCCAGATAGCATTCTCGGTTAACTAGGTCTGCATGTGGCTAGGTAGGAAAGGAGTTTGGATGTATACAATTGCCTCATTCCTGTCAACGTGTTCTCAAGTATCTGAATGTGCAGCAGTGATGAAGCCAAGCGTGCATGCTTTATAAAGCACATGCACAGGCATCACTTGAAGTTGTAAATTTATATTATGCATATTTTTTGAGACTAACCAAATCATTCTTGTGTACCTGATTTTTTTTTCAGTTTCTGCATTCAATTTGGAAATTACATTTGGTAGCAGATACAGGCTTTGGTTATCCATAAAGGTGTTATTCTCATGATTTTCAGACTGATGTGAACTTGGCTGGAGACAATCCATTCTGTCTGTGACATTGCTTCATTTTTATAGTTTTGTTGGTGTGTGTTTTTGTTTTGTTTTTTTTTTTTTCCCAAGACTGATGTATTTAAAATACTGTTTAGAGTAATTGTCACTGAACAGTAAGGAACTGAATGTGTAGTTGCAAAATGACTGTTGAAACTTAGTTTTTTCATGTTGTTGTTAGTCTGATTTTATGAGGACTCTTAGCACATGTGACAAAAGCTTGATCTTGTTGATCATATCCAAATGCTTAACCTTTCTGTCCTTTTACTGTGTTTGGTGATACAAGTCAGAAGCATCCAATTTTGGTTGCAGATCTTGCTGTTGAATAAACTACTGACCCAGATGAGAGCAACAGTCTTGTTACTCTGTGGTTTAGCTTTGTTTATATGCCCACAATGGACCAAACTTTGTCTGAGATTTTTTTTTCATCTCCAGCAAACAATGCAATAGTTTACTGAATAGTTATTAGATTGCCAAAGTACTTAAATGCCATAGCCTTTGTTTATACTTTATCAGTTATTGTGTTAGTCCCTTTAACTAATAGCTTGCCATTATTCTGCTAAGTTTTGCTCAAGCCTCTTTTATCATATATTTGTTGAACCTTCGATTGTATGCGCCTTTATCTAGAATCAACGAATCCATGGCAAAATGTAAAACTTAAGGCTTCTTGTTATTAATCCAAGATTTTACACAGCTTCTTTCTTTCAGTCTTGCTCCTGAAAGTCTTTCTCTAGCTTATTTGAAAAAGAGTGAAAGGCAGTGGTAAATGTCGTTTCTTGATTCTGTTACTCTCTTGAACCTTTTTGTTCAGTGTTGCTGCAGGATTAAGCAGTGTGTCCTATCTCTGTAATAAGTTTGCTGTTATTCTTTGTGGGTATATTTCCATTAGCTATTAGATTTAATGAGCCATTTAAAGCAGTGAAATTGCTGAATAACCTCTCTCTTAGAAGCAAAGAACTTTAAGGGAAAAAAAAAATTCAAAATTAATGGAGATGATGAGTGTGTTTTGGAGGAGAGTATTGCACTTCTGAGACTCTGCTATGGGAAACCTGGGGTTGAACCAGCAAGGAAACCTGGTCTGAGAGAGTGAGTGTGGGTGTGTAGGGAGTCTAATGGGGCACCCATTGACTCACTGGAGCCACTTGTGCCTCCTGAATAGTCAGACAGGGAAGTTTCCTTAACAGAGGAAACTGCTCATTGAGTTCCTTCTCTGGGGAAATCTGTCTGTAGTAGAGACTGTGGTACATATGAGACACCCTCTACCTTCAGATGCTTCACATCTAATGTAAATGCATAGACTGCTTTTGCTGGATGCGAAACATAGCAATGCTTGGAAAAGGTTTTCAGTTTTAATACTAGTATCTTTAATAAATTCTTCATACAAATGTTTGTATTACTTTATATCTTTATTTTTAAAATAAACCTGTCTTCATAGCATTATGTTTTACACATTTAGCAAGAAAAACAGCTGATAACTTTAAATACTGTGAGTAATTTTGTGTAGAACATCACAATTCTTTCTTGGAGTCTTTCCATTTCTATTTTTTGCTAGTTTAGAACTTGACTGTGTACATATGTGTAGGTGTCTTTACAGTAAGGCAAAACTTGGGCATGATATATATTGCATAAGGTGTGGTACCCATGGTGTATGTTAAAGCAATATTTTTATGTTTTGAACCAATATTCAGTTCATTGATCTCTGAGTTTTGACAGATTAAATAGTAGGAATTTGCTTACACCATACATTCTCCAAATAATTTTTTAACATAGTGATTGTAGGTGCTGTGTTAGATCTTTCTGTGCGTGCATGTCATGTTCTCAAACACATTGTTCCTTTTATAAAACTGAACAGCATATAATTATTGGATTTTTTTAAAAAGTTTTAGAATAACTCAACATGTTTGTTATTTAAGTATTGTAGTACATACAGTACTAAATTTGAATAATAATTTTTTTAGCAGATCAGTTATAAGCAATAAACTGTAACACTTCATCAACATTCCTGTTCAGCAATGACCCTCTGATTTTAAGGCAGTTCCTGGCCTAACAATCTGGTCACTTCAATCAGTAGTTCATCACATGGCTTCTTATAAACTGTTTAAAATGAAGTTGAAAACTAACTGATAAGCTTTCTATCATTAAGCCCAGCGAAGTTTGAGTGAGTGTTTGCTGGAAGTTGGCAAAGTCCTCTTAAAAAGATGACTTCCTACCAAAAAAACCCTAAAGAGTTGCACAGATGTGTAGTTAAGTATTCATTATGAACATGCAAATAATGCTTTCCCAAAGGAACATTCTTTGATTTTTGAAACTGCTGTTGCTTTTTTTGGTAACTGCCATGAAACATGCCCTTGCATTGATAAAGTGTCTTTCAGCAGATCTCTCACAGAGAAGTAGAGGAGACTGTAAAAAACGGTCAGATTTCCCCATTTTGTGTAAACATGACCTAAGGTTTTAGAGAAAATTGTGAGCATTTGAGAAATTAAATAAAGCTGAAGACCATTTATTTTATTTGAATTCAGGATGGTTAAACTGCTGATTTACCTACTTGTTTATACCATGTCTTCAATATTGATTTCTGCTGACATAAAGAGATACAAGAAACAAAAAGTAACAGGAGAAGTAATAAGGAACACGCTGGATTCACAGGGTTGTTGTACCAAGATTTGGAATTGGACTGTAGTTTGTCTCAGCTATGGCAGAATCTTTTCTCTGAGGGCTATTTTGAGAAAAAGATGTTAACCACAAGGTAATAGGTCCAAATTTGCAAAGTTGGGTTTATTTGATTCACTTTTATTTCTGTAGGGCAGGGAGGAAGAGAATATATTGTCTTCTGAGCCATGGGCTTACCACTGCAAAGTGTTGAATTTTCTCCAATTCAATTATAAAGAAGGTAAAGTGAGATGTTAGACAGGAAATATAAGATTGGAGGAGGAGAAAATCCATAAGTAGGTTTGCTAACAAAAATATTACACTCCTTCAACTATTCCTTAAATTCTCATAGCTTCTAGTGCCCTTGTGACAGTCTAGCTTCTTCAGCAGGTGCACTTTGAAGGTCTTTGATCTACACTCCTGCTTATTTTCTAGTGTCTTAAACACTGGTTACTGCTTTTCCACAACTTTGGCAATAAAATGTGTTTGGCTAAAACCACATCTGTGTTGATAAATGTAAAAATATTTCTTGAAGATTTGTAGATGTAACCATTTAGAGAGAAAAAAAAATCTGTGGTTTTAAAATCCATGAAAATGGATCACGTGACATGCACTGTTCTGGGAGAGTATTTAAAAAACACATATGGTTCTTCTGACATGATGTGGTATTTTTCTTAAATTTGTTTGCTTTGGGTTTGATTTTTCTCTCCTTTCTTGGAACACTTCTTACCCAAAGACTTGAACAAGATTACGCATATTGTTAGAATATTTGGGATTGACAGCTAGTTTGTCCTTCTAGTTTCTTAGGGCTTTTAGAAGGTGCTGTGAAAATGTAAAAAAAAAAAAAAAAAAAAAAAAAAAAAAAAAGGAATTCCTTAGCTGCATTTCTGTAAGGTTATGTAGCTACGGATTGCAGAAATTACTTTTATGTCTTGATCAAGGCTTATGAAGGTGTATGAAGGGGCAGTTTATAAATCATCCACATTAAGGAGAGATCTTGTCTTTTTGTACTAAATAACAGATATTTCTTTAAGATTATGTTCTATTTGAAGTATGAATGCTCTGTGTCCCCTTTTTGATTCCTCGGGTAGTTGTATGGTTGGTCTAATGTTGTAAGGAAGGCTTTTTAGCTTACTGGAATGAAGTAATATAAGCTATTCATAGGGTTTATGCTTAAAATCGTGTTTCCAACAGATGAGAGGTGGTCATTTTTTGACAGGATTTCTTCAATGCTAATCATGTAAAAGAGCAATTCTAACATTTTTTTACCTGACTCTGAAGTGTTGTTGGTGCTACTGTTGGTGGCATTCTCTTCTCTACTAGCACCTCCAGGATGAAACACTTCATATGACATGGAACTCAAATTTCTCACATAGCAATTTGTTGAGGGGAGGAAAAAAAAAAAGGTTTATCTTTTATTCAGTGCAAGAACTTCCAGCTCAAGAAAGACAGAAGAAAACCTACTTCGTGTTGGTTCTGTCAGTAAGAGTTAAGATTCATATTACATGTGGCTTCACATTTTGTACACTTCTAGCCCAGATACTGAAAGAAACACACTGATATTAAAAAGCACTTATGGGAAGGTGAGTGCAAAAATGGCAGCTTCTTATCTGCTCCCTCATTGTGATATGAATGTGCCCCTTTTATGGCTTCAGTGAGGAGATGATGTAGCTGCGTCCAATTCCTAGTTATGTGAAGCTCAGAAACTCAGAGGAGCATGAGCTAGATTCTAACTTAAATTATGAGTGCTTTTATACTTCAAGTGATCCAGGAACAGAATTGAGCTTGATTTTCAGATCCCAGGATCAGTTTGTGTATTTGTCAATTACTGAAGAAACCAATCTGGCAATTAGTGAAGTGCTGAGAAGCATGGATTGCCATGGGCACACTTAGCAGTTGCTTCTCAGGTGACATTTATACTTTAATAGATACATTTCCAGGAGTAAAAAATACATTGGATGTCCAAAGATAGGTATCGTATAAAGTCTTGGCTTTACAACTTGTGCGCAGCTGCCTTTTGATAGATGATTTTCTTTAGGGGCCAAAGGAAAAAAAAATCCCAATTTGTGGCCATTTTGAAACTCTTCAACTGCTTGTCTTGTTCTGAGTCTCCTCCCCTGTCCTGTCAGCACTGTAGTTCTTGTTTACAATTTCATTTTTAACCATTTCAACTAACCATGGTACAGAGGCTATGATTACTTCACAGCTGCTACCAGGCTTTGTAAAATATGTGTTGGTTCTCAGAGCAGGCTTTGTGTTATTTGCCGTTGGAATCCTTTGTCTGTCTATGACAACTAAAGCATTTAGTTGAACGAGTTCAGAGTAAATGGAAATGGCTTCCTATCACCCCTCTTCCAGTATTCAGAACTGTGCATGTGTCTTAAAAAGATATATGCAAGTGGTATTCTAGGGTCAGTTTAAGTCTGGTGCATTTTTTAGGAAGGGTAGGAATATGTTAACAAGAAGTTATGTATCAAAAAGATGAGCTTTATATCTTGCTTGGGCATCAGCTGAAAATTATATACATAAAATAATTTTAAAAAAAGAAACCTTGGCTTTAAATGGCTTTAAAAACTGTTGTGAGGGGAGGGGGCATACTGTACATATAATCCAGTTCATGCATACATACATATTTGATATGGACAGGCAGTCATATTTTCTTCTGCACAGATCAATCATTGTCTTTCAATTCCTGTCTTGTCTGGCATCTGCTGACCCATGCTTTAATTCTGTCAGGCCAGAGATATACAGGCCTTTGTAGTGTACTTGTACTTCATGTCATGTCCCAGCATTGTTGTACATCTTGTTTCAGAGATATTTTGCTGTAATGTTCTGTGACCTTTTCCATTGAGTGAGGCAGTTGGAGAGCCACTCAGTGAAGGAAAATTGAGCTGTTTTATTCCTCCCTAAGGAGCCTCGTGTTTCCTTTCTACCATTCATTTGAAAGCTATCATTTTCTTGATTTTATAGCTGAAAAAACACCATTGATTCACTGAATGCTAGATGCTAAGAGTCCTCCTATTGACATGCCTATTGACAGTTTTCAGTATATTCTGTGTCTAATTATCACTCTTGGCTAAATGATACACCTTGTGGACTTGAGAGATGGAGTCAATAGCTCTCACTGTATTGTTCTAGCAGCGCCTATTGAGGTTGGTGTCAAAGCACTGTGATTTATGCAATCAGAAAGAAAATTTCTGTTGGTGTACTGCATAATTAAACAAAGTACAGAGTGACTGGTGACAAAACCAGGTCTGCCAAAGTCATCAGCAAATGAGAAAAGATCTCTTCAGTAAATGGCTGAGACATTGAAGAATCTCTTTTGGCATCTTGCGTTTTTCAATTTTCAAGCGTTCGATTTTTCTTCCTGATATGTGGGAGAGGTTTTTTTTCCCTGCTTTCCATCTCTTCCATTAGATAGTATTAAAAGCTAAGCATATTAATTCATGTCTATGTTAGTAAAGTTATGCTGCTAATGCTATTATAGATGGGAGTATTGGTATGTTTTACATGATTACTTTTAGATAAAGAATCTAATGATGTGGTTTGCACTCTGAGACAAGGAAGCAAAGTGGCTGCTTTTTGATTTTGGAAAGTGAAACCATTACGATATTATCTGCATTTAGTTGTTGATCATTAATGTTCAGAAATGCTATTTTTATTTAATATGATATAGTGTTTTGATTTGCTCTGAAGTGTTAGCTCTTTAGAGAGAAAATATGAAACAACTATATATGGAATGGTGCTCCCTTTCCATATGTGCAGGTTTGCATAAAATCTAGATATATTTGTATTTAAATATGTGTTTGGTGTATCAGTACATTGAAATCCTAAGAACAGAGATTTTTTTTGTTCAGAAATGGTATCAGATAATATGACTCAACATTATGAGCTGCCTTAGAACTTAACTATACCTAGTTGTTGTGATTTTTTGATTTGGTTCCTTGTTTTGTTGAGTGTTTTTTAAGGGATTTTGGCAGTTGAAAAAATTTTGTGAAGCATCTATTGCAAAACTTTATCTGCTGGATATTTTATTTATTGATGGTTAGTGGAAATGGGTTGAAACAGGAGGAGACCTTACACCTTATCAGTAGCCAAATTGCCCACTCCAGAAAAAAAGTGTTCATCTTTTTTTTTAGTCATTACTAACTAATTTCTTGTGATACTTTTGGGACTCCGAAGCATCTCATTTAAGGCTTTCACAGTGAATATGAAAGATAGCATACTTGGCATTTCTTCTCTTATCACTATTATTCCACTAGTATTCATTGTAGAAGAAGGAATTTGAAGGCTTATATGTGACTGGACCAAAAAATCAATCATAAGACATCTCTGGAACCATCCAGAGATGAGTTCTGGTGCTGGCTTTCTCCTTTTCACTATCACCAAGGAATAGGTGAATATGTGAGGGGGGAGGGGAGGAGCTTGATATAGTATTGGTTTAATGTTAAATCCCCTCAAATTTTAGTTTCATTATAATGGTAGAAGACTTGAGTGAAATATATTAACAGAATGAATGCTCTGGAAGTGTTCTGCCTAAAGTTATTAAGAACACAAAGAGAAGAACATTCAGTTACCAACTATGAAGAGTAGTATGGACAAAAGACCTGAGGGCTGCTGCTTTTGTTTTCCTTTTTTCTCTTTTACTCTCCTATGAATTCATCCTTAACTATCTAGTGTCAGATAAGCTACTGCTTGATTCTGTATTTTGTGAATGTATTTTTAACAAGATGAAAGTATTTACACCAAAACCACCTGACACTGCTACAACTATCATTTTTATTAACACATACACATATGTTCTGTAATAGATTCATATCACTGTTGATTCCTTTGCAGTATTTATTCTTTTTCAGCAGATCTGAGTACAGATGAGTTAAAAAAGATTTGATTCTACACTTACTATCCACTGACTTTTACCTTCTTCCTTACACATTGATGTTTGTTTCTTGACTGGTAGTATCATAAAGTAAATGTAAACTATATTTTGTCCCCTTTAAAATGGGATGCCCAGATACACCAATACAAACTTCTGGCTGCATTCTGGTTTTCACTCTATGTATTAAGACCATGCAGAAGTAATACTATTTTTATAGTTCTCATTTATCATATAATCCTCTGGTTTTTTTTTGGTTTTTTTTTTTTTTTTAATTATTATTTAATATCCAATTTACAACTTCAAGCTGAAGAATCCTGCAGCTGTCCTTGTTACACAAAGAAGCTTGTGGAAAAACAGTGCAAGGCTGAACTAGCAGCAAGCATATGGAGTGTTCGTTTTGGAGTGGTAGTTGGGAAGGAATGCAAGGCTGCATTTTCCCTCTGGGATTGTCAAGAAAGGTAGAGCCCTCTGAGAGAGAATCCAAAAGCACAGCAGATCAAAGTGTGTTTGTGACTGGAATGCCCTAGGGTTAGTGCAGCGTGAGGTGTAGCTTGGCAAATCACCATGCTTACAAACAAAAGAGTGTACTATATTCAAATCTTCCTCCAAGCGTTTCAGCATTTCAAAATGACAAATTATTGCTTTTGTTATTTCTGCATTTGGAATTGTTTATGCATTTCAAATGATCTGTAAAGTGAATTGTGTGCACTCAACAAACTTCTTCTTTAAAGTAGGCGGGTTGGAAAAAGTGATGCAGTCACATTAAATGCCAACTTCTCTGTTCTTCATTCGGTTAGACAAACAGTAGCCTAAAAAATGGCAGTGGATTAAATTGATATAATGACAAGAATTCACATAGTATACTGTAGAGGGGAAGAGGAATAACGCAGTGTCTTTGAACTAATGTAATGTATTTTGATCTGCTATACATGAAAAATCTAATATACCTGTATTTATGATGATTCCAAACAGGCTCACAATATGGTAAATGCAGTTTTTACAACCTGCTGTTTAATTTTAAAGTCTGATCTATTTCATCTAGGCAACATTTCGTAAAAATAAGCATGAAAACATGTTTGTTTGTTTGAATTGGGCCTCTACTGAAGATTTCACAACAATGTCTCATTGCTAATATGTGTATTGAACAGAAGGATTAATGGAATATATGATGACTTGAGGGTTTTAAATTATTCATTTGATGAAGGCATATTCTTTTATTGAGAGAAAAAGCTTAATTTTTCTGTATTTAAAAAGCATTCAGATTTTTAAAACTGTAGGATTTTCAGGGTTGTGTTTTTGGCACAAGTGAATCATATTGGAATCTAAAATATAAAATTAATATATTAAATGTAGGGACTTAGTTGTCCAAGCGTGCTGATGAATTAACAATTTTTTTGTTATTTTTTATTCAGAATCAGTTAATCTGCAGTTTTTAGAGAGGTCTTACCCTCCTGAAATTTTCCAAAATACATTATTATTATTATTAGGATTGAATTGTAATACTTTGATATTTGCTAGTACCTAATTTCACAAGTGGTTTCACTTGAAATCAGCAGATCCTTCATGGAGGGTAAGATATCATTGCTTGAGGTTGTTCACATTATAGTCAGCCCATAAAGTTAGTCATGGCATAAGACCCTGACTCTCGCTGCATTTTTTTTTTTTTTTAGGACTGTTACAGTCTCTAATTAGACCAGCAACAGGTCTTTGACACAAAAGTGTTAAAAAAAAAAAAGGAAAAAAAGTTGATAAATAATATCAGACACTGTTAATATTGTTAAAGACACCTAGATTGAGAAAATAAACATAACATGGAAAATAATTTTCCATTAGCTCTAAAAGTAGAGGAAACTTTAATAATGGATAGAAAATGTGTTTTATGGTAATTTTTTACTGCTGAGTTAGTAACTGTATTCTTTTTAACAAGTTTTGTGATAATATTTGAAGTTCACCATTAAAATAGGAAACAGTAAAAGAGATAAATGTCACGAGTTATTATCTCAAACAAGATCTTACTCTGTTCTTGTCTTGCACAGAAGGCCAAGACTTGAAACTTATAGCCACTTTTACTAGCATATTAGCTATCTTTAAAAGTCCATCTGAGTAGAGCAGTAGTGACAGTGTAGCCTCACTTGATGTCCTATGGAGTAAATTAACTCTGAAAGTGTTGGAAGGAAGGAATGAAACTTATGAATTCATAATTATCCTAATTAGATTTGCTTTGATCGTGTCATATGAACAATGAAGTGTATTCAATCACATAGTGATACAAATATTGTTTGTGAAATCACTGATTTCTTTATTCTTGATACAGAGAATAAATCATAATATGTGAATTTAATCTCTACCAGAATCAATGTAACTCCTCAGGAGTTTTATTCCTGATTCCTGCTTTCCTTATGTCTGTTAGGTACCTCTCACTGTCTTTGGGAGAAGGTAGACATAGGAGAAATGAAGAGTGCAGACTTGTGGATTTCCAATTAGCTTTCAAAGATAAAACTATTTAAATTTTCATATCTGGTTTGTTTGTGTGGAGGGTTTTTGTTAAGTTTGGTTTGATTTTTTTCCCTCCCCAAGTGTGTATTCATACACATTGATAAGACGCCCCCAAGCTTTTCCTTCTCCGGGCTGAACAGTCCCATCTCTGTCTCTTCTTATGTGAAAGACAGTTCTGTTCCTTAATCATCTTTGTGGCCTTTCACTGTACTTACTGCAGTATGTCCATGTCTCCCAGCAACCAGATGTGACCTTGCCTCTTCTAAACAGAGGGGACGGATCACCTCACACTATCTGCTGACAACACTCTTCATGCATCCCAGGCGTCCAGCCTCGGTTGCAAGGGCACACTGCTGGCTCATGTTCAGCTTGGTGTCCAACAGGATGCCCAGATCCTTCTCTGGAGAGATGCTTTCCAGTAGGTCTGCTCTTCAGCATACAGAATAAATTTTGCACTGATAACATCTGTTTGTGAGGGACACCTTTTGGGGTTTTGATAATGTAGATTGTCTCAGTCCGACTCATAAAAACTAAGGAGAAATGTTTTCAGTTATGGCGTTCACTTCATGATTAACTTGATTCTTATATTCCAAAGTTGTCATTTACCAGTGATAAAGCTGGATTAAGGTGTCTGATCCCATCTCCTGTCCTTATTGCAGTTATGTTGTTTATGGTCTGTAGTCTAAAAATCCTCTCTTAATATGTACATGTATGTCTTTTTTTTTAACCCAGTTTGTTTTATAGATCCAGTTTTAGATTATGATTCTGCAAAAAATAATAAAAAAAAAGCTTGAGTTGCTGCAACAGAGAAGACTAACCTGTGGCAAGACACTGGCAACTGAGGAGTGGCAAAGTGAGAAATGGTATCATAAAAGCTAATCCTGAGTGCATCCTTTCATCATTTTTCACACCATTTAAGTTATGCAATGGCATGTTGGTCATTCAGTTGCATCATTCCTTGCATAATATTTGCAAGGGATTGCTCATGCTTGTGCTGTAGATGCTGGGGACTCTTGTGAATTGTGATCTTTAAGGTATGCATTGTGAAAGACCTCTGGAACCACATGGTGTTGCAAAAGTTTATACTTCACACTAGATCATTTTCTTAATAGATCTACTTGCTCTGTCTGAGAAACTTCTATTATTTCCAGGAGTGAAAATATATATGTTTATGTAGATTTGTGATGGTAGGTCCTGGAGAGGAAGAATAATTCTTGCCTCTTTTGGCACCTACTTTGGTATGCATGGGGATGGCTAGGGAATGAAGTGTTTAAGCAAACATACAAACCCAAACTTTGATCTTTTGTATTGCTCAGAGTTACTGCTTTGGCAAAAGTGAGAGAAAGAGATTTGATGGTGGTGGTAACAATGGGCAGCACTCTGAAATGACTGCAAATGTTTGATTTTCTCGGCATTGTTGAAGGCCAGTAAAGTCAGAGCCACAGCTTTCATGTTATTGTAGGGATTCATACTTGTTAATTGTTACGGCTACAACTTGGACATCTATAGCCAGGTGTGATTTTACTTCAACTTTGTTAAGGGCTGTGTGCTACTGAGAGTGAGGAAGACCAGTGGGTTTGCCAGGGTTTTGTAAACTTTCTTTGGATAATATGTGGCTTAGCCTAGCAGCAGTAGCTCAGTGGTGGGTTTGGCTTGTCATCAGGGCAGACATCCTGGCATATTTAGGTGTACAGTGTACCACCTTTTACATGGAGTCTGGAATATAGCAACCCACTATCCAGTCTTCTGCTCCATTTGCTGCAATTCGGCAGGCTTAAGAGGGACCCTGTCGTGTCAGCAATCTGCTGTTTTGTTATGAGCAAAACTGTTAGCTACTTCAGCTTTAAGTCTTTCTTCTAATATTTTCCTTGATTAAAGTGAGCATGATTCTTATACTGCTGATTCTCACACTTGAGGCTGCAGACAACTTGTTGTCCATATGCATCTGGCAACTTGCACGCTCCTGGCTCAATCGCTTTGCTGCCTACTGCTTCTACAGATGTCTAGTGCTTTCACTGCAAAAATGAGTCTAGATGTCTGTAATAGCAGTTGGAAACGAGGAGGAGCTGCCAGCCTGCTTGCTTTTATGGTTAGGCACTGATATTGTACCAAACGGAAATGGGAATAGAAGCCACCAAAAGAACACCTAATGGCTAAATAATGCCACAGATGAACTTATCTTTCAAAGTAATATTGTGGACACTGGTGGGGTGTGTCAGAAACCTGATTTAACATTGGTTTTGGCCCCACTGGTTTTGTGTGAGAGTTGTACTAGGTGATCTTCTGAGATCCCTTTCATCATTCTGTGACTGGTGATAGGGAAATGAGCCCAAAATACTCTTTGTATGACATATATGACTATTGTGGAAAACATCTGGGAGGTACTAGTATATTTTTGAAAAGAAAACCTGGTGAGCTGCAGCTCTTTATTACCCACAAATTAATAGCTAATTGCCAATTACTGGTACCCCTTTCTGCTACTTAAAAAACCTGGTGCTTAATGGATATATATTTAATGAAATAAACCATATGCTGTCTCTTTGGCACTAGACATTTTTTTAAATGTTCTAAATTTAAATTGAAATGTTTGTACAGGCTTCACGCTAGGTTTCCTGGTATGTAGTACAGCAGAGTAGCAATAGTAGATTTTTTTTTTTCAGTATTTCTATTTTTTTAACTTTTGAAGATGATCATATTCAGAAAACCATCCTGAACAAAAATAGTCATATTTTGACTGAAGAGAGATTACCAACTGAGAACACATCGCATTTTGACAGAACCAGATCAAAATGCTTTGAATTTTGGAAAGTATTTTTCTCCTGCTACTGAGTACTCTGATAAAAGAGGAACAGTTGTCATTTTGAAAGCAATGTTCTGTACATAGTGGGGATTTCCAATTAGCACATTTAAAGACTTGCATGAGATGATGCTTAAAAATGGGACATTACAAAATGAAATTATGTCATGGCACTTTCTAATAGAGTTCTGAGAAAAGTCATTATATGGCAGTGCATTTCATGTGCTTGTCAGGAGTCAGTGATTCTTGTTTCTCCTTTTCAATTACAGCAAACCTTTCATAATCATCTAAAAGTTGCATGTTGCAGATCATATAACAGGTTTATTATATGCTCTATGACATGTATGGAGCAAAACTTGTTTGAAATACAATCATTATGAAGAGTAGCCTGAAAATAAATATTCAGTACTTGTTCTTCTAAATGGTAATTGTACCAGCTAGGCATATGTCTGAGGGTAGAGAGTCAGAGTCCTACCAAAGTGGTGGCTGATGAACAAAGGCAAAAAGTTAAGGATGTGCCAGAGAATAAATTAGAGTTACATAATGACGAATCTGTAGCTGATTGCAAGCTGACTGACTACGGATCCTAAACAAGTTTACCGCAGGCAATTCCTGCAAACAGACCTGGACCTAACTTGTTTAACACTTGAAGAAGTAACTATGGAGATCCTGAGGGGAAAATGCTATGGTTTGGCCTCTAAGTAATACTAGGAAGGGTCATTGAGGCTCCAATTACACAGCCCATACTGACATTGCTGTTTACTTCTTAGAGCAGATCTCCTGGACTTCAGTGGGATTATTTCTGTGAGTAGTGTAACAAACAGTGATTTCAATGATTCATGAAAGTGTCCAGGTATAAAACTGTTTCCTATTATAATCAGTATTTTTCAGCTGAAAGTAGTTAAAAGCCTTATCATTCATTCTAAAAGCAGCATGGATGGTACGTGTAAATGAGATGTTATAACTAGTTGTCACTCTTTTGTACACCAAGTTTAATTATCAGAAAAAGAAATATCATTTACAATATTTACACCAAAGGTTAAAGACATGAAGCACTTTATTATGCAAACAATGACATTTTAACAACAGGATGCATCCTGAAGGGAGCAGGTTTTTACCTTTAGCTTTGTTTGCTGGTCTCTGACAAGTCACCTTTGAGCAGACAGTATTAGATGGTTAATGTACACCAAGCTAGCTTTTACTTCCAGATTAGGTCTTAAAAAAACATTCTAAACTTATGAATGCATCTTACAAATTGCATTCTACAATGGGAAAAGTAAGGAATACCTTTTCATCTTTAACGTACTTTTTCAATATATGATATTTAGCAAAAACAAATAAGTAGTATAAACAGAACTTGGACTGCAAGTCTGTCACAAAACTGTATGGCACTGTCAAGTTAAAAAATATCTTTTCCTTAATGTTGCCTTGTTTTTCTGTTTGGTTTCTTTAATAGCAGAAATACATAATGGAACAGTGTCTTTTAAAAGATCATTGGCTTCATACTGTCCTTTTCATTTTGTTTTTCTGGGCTGGGGAAGGCTGTGATATATACCCTATCAATTCAGTGGGTCTTCTGTTTGTATTATAGTAGCTTAGACCCTCTGGTTTGTATTAAAGCAGAGGTGACTCTTCTGCATGTTCTGTTGGGATGCCCAGCTACAGCTGAACAGAGTCCACAGAGGAGCAGCTGCTGCCTGTAATCTTTGCCCTAGAAAAGGCACTTTAGCAGTATATGAGCACAGACTCCTGATGCCTGTAGTGTCAAGATTCATTCTGAGAAGTAGTGACTTGCTAAGAAAGCTTGTAGCGCAAATAAGACACAGTCTATCAAGCTGAAGAACATGAGATAAAGCCAGAACAGAGTAGAATTGTTGCAAAAATTGTGGTTTAGTCATGCAAAATAAGCTAGGCTGATATTTATGTGGTTGTCTGTGTACCTCAGCAGATTCAGGCTGAGGAGATTCCATCCTAACCCTTACTGATACTGTGAATACTTGAACTTCTAAGACTTGGATTGTCTTGACCAGTATTTGGGAATTAAGAGAAACACATCTGTTTGTATTTTCAAAAGATTTTCTGGCAAATTACATGCCTTAACCCACAGGAGTTTGAAGGAGTAACCCCGCCCTGCCTTGTTTATTTGAGATGTCTTCTTTTTATCCTCCCTGATGTTGTCTGTTTTGTTTTGAATCTGAATACAAAGAAAGAGCTTCTGTCTTTAGTAGTCTTTGACTTTGATCCTGCCATTGTTTCCTTGTGAAAGAAGGAAAGAGTATGAACCCATAGGTGTGCTTGTAGAATCAGGACTATCAGTTGGGATTCCAGATCTTTGCATTAGAAACTTATTTCCTTTTTCTCCCACTGTTTGTGTGCTTTGCTCCTAGTGCTTTGACATCTTAATATTGACTCCAAAGGCTTGATGTTCTTTCATAGTCAGAAGTTAAATAGCAAATACAAATAAATACTAACAGACTCTTCCAGAATTAAAGAAAGATGACTGGAAACCTTCAGAAGCATATCATCTGTCTGTCCGTTGTTGGTTTTTCTCATAGAGAAAGAAGCTACAAGAGTCTGGGGAGATTATTCCTTCTTTACAAGCGATAATTTGCAACTTAGAACTCAAAAATAACACTGCTAGTGGCTCCTGCTCTCTCTTGCTGTTGGAACAGGTTGCTAACTAGGGAATTTTTTGTGTTCATGTGTTCAAATTGCAAAAGAAAATACTGCAAAAGGATATGTAATGTAACTTTTGACAGGTTTAAAAACCCCAAAACACTGAGGCGTTACTCTAGGGATGAGTTGTCTGTTATGTGTGTATATGCTTAGGGCTGTGGTGGTTTCACAGTAGGCCAAGCTCATTATACAGGCAGCTGTATGCATATTTCTGTCCACACCTGACAGTTTTCTCATCTTTTAAACCTGTTGAACCATCTTTCTCTGTGCCAATAGATCTTTCTGACTTTAATATTTTTTTTTCCCTCCCATAGCATTCTGGGAATTCTCTGGACCTTGGTTTTTCTTCATACCAAGAGCTAGTTGTTTGTGCCACATGTTCTTCTTGTCATGCCAGTATTCTTCCTTTTTTATTCTCTTTCCAGAAGTTCCAAGAGCAATCTCACTTCTTCCCCAATGTTTTCTGTTGATTTCCACCCTGCCCTCGTGTTCTGTTTGGTTTCTCATGCTTTTCTATCTTATTTTAGTTCAAGGAGCTCCAAAGAGTTTCTCAAGTGTTGGAGCTGATTGAATGAGAGCCAAGAGCAAGCAAGTGTTGTTACAGCTAGAGCAGGGCCTCAAGAAAGAACTAGCAGTAATATTCCCTGTGTGAATAGCTGCTTTAATCTGTGAATCCAAAATGCTTTACAAATATTATTAGAGCCATATAGCACCTCTTTGGAGCAGGTGACAGTCATGAGTCCTCCTGACTTCTTGTTTTTGTAATTCAGTTTTCTTAACTCATTATGACATAAGATTTACGACTACATGTGCTGCTGTGAGCAAATGAGAAGAGCTAATTTTTCTCCTCTTAGAAGTTTGACTAGAATAGTTGGGTTGCTTTGAAATGAATTACTAATCAGGTGATTAATTGTAATCAGATTTTGAGTCTGTTACAGACTGAGATGAGAACATCTTCACATTTAAAGCATTTGTTTAGTGCTCCTACACAAAATTAATGTGGGAAATACAAAAATGCATTTTTTAAATAGTTCTTTTTATATAGTTATAATCTTGATTATTTTGCTATGAGTGTTCTAAGTCCATGATGAATGTCTTTTCCATTTCTTTTTTCAAAATATATTAACTTAAATTGACCAGGAAGCAACTTTGTAATAACAAAGTACCATTCTTGAACAATTGCAGGCACAGATCAGACTTGTAGGTCTGCTTGTAGGCTGCTGTAGATCAGCAGCCAGGAGTAGAACAGGCTTCATATTTAATAAGGGTTTCTGCTTTTTGCCTGGAAATTCTCAGAAAGAAAGAAATGTGTATCTGCTCTGTGTAGTGTATGAGAAAATGACCTGATGCTTGTGGAAATCAGTTAACATACTGAGTGTGCAGAGCACCAGTTCTGGGCTTTTGTGGAGGTGTCTCTGGGATTTAGGGATTTACTGAAACCTGCCCAGTGGTCAGGTCCTTGCTGAAAGCCAAAAGTCCTCAAATTCTATCCCAGCAAAATATCCTGATGGGAAAGGAGGACACACAGGGCAGGTGAACATATAATGCTTTACTCGTTATATGAAATGGATGAATTACAATTTGTGAAAGGCGAAGAAAAAATAAACACCTTTTCTAAAGTACGTGTATACCTGGAAGGCAAAGTATGAAAGAATGATAATTGGAGAGCTTTTTATAATGAAGAAATGTATAAAATAGCCTTTTGCACTAAATCCATCTTAAGAGAATGTGTTGTAGGTGTGCCATATATGCTCAGAAGATGGATGCAGCCTTGTCAAGGTTTAGGTGTCATACCCTAGAAATGCACCTAGAGAAAAGCTGTGCACTAGAACTCTTCACACAATGCAGCAGTGGCACTAAAAATTGTAAATTCTTGCCTATTCATGATGCCATCCTTCATTTATTGCAGTTATGAAAATCATTTGCTATGTGTGCTAGACTAATAAAATAAAGATTTGAAAGTATAAAATTATACCAGAAGAAATTATATTTAGGTATTCGTGTTGTTTTGTCAAATATATTTAAACTTGCTTTATCACTTCAAATAAATAAAGAGATGGACCAGTAATTGCAGAATGTCTCTGCTAAACTTCATTCTTTGAGTGTAATTTTCTTGCTGCCAAATAATAGCATTTCTGGCTGAAGTTCTGAGCACCAGTTATGTCTCTTGCCCAGTTACTTCAATTGCAGGTGTGTGGTCTGTCTGATTTCATCAAGATGCACAGTGCTGACATGTCCTATTTAAAAGATGTGAACTCAGGTGTGTCTAAAGTAGAGGCTGGTTCTAGCACACACAATATTTATTCTTTTTATGTCAAGCTTTTATTAGTCAGTGTAAAATATTTATACATGTCAGTCTAGATTCATGTGATGACATTTTTTAAATAGGGTTGTACAATAAAACTAGATGAAAACAAAGTTTCTCTGGATACCCCTAGAAAAGAAAACATAAGCAAAGGACTATTTTTTAAAGACATCAGTGTCATAAGGATTTTGTCTTTTGAGTCCCTGCTGAAAGGAAATATAGTGTAATTTTTATAAAGGGATATTGCTGTGCCTTCTCAAATAATCTCTAAAGTGCTGCATAACTTGCAAGTGTTGTAAGATTTGGATCTAATTGTATATTTTAAGATTAAATTGAGTTAATCACATTGGAGATTACGTTTGTTTCTTTCCAAAGAACACATGAGAAGTTACCAAGTTTCTCATCTAAGAACATGGCATGGCAATCAATGAAAATATTTATGCCATTGTAATACATATTGTTAGAAATATATTTGCATGAACAGATAGTGATTCAAGCTGACATTATTCTGCATCTTTTTCATCTTCTCTTGTCAGGTGTTGGAGGCTGTTAGGGCAGTCCTTCAGGATGTTGAGTTTAGGCAAGGCAAGTCTGGAGATATGGAGAAGTTAGCACCTAAGTTTCCAGTTCAATAGTAGTATTATTTTTACAGATGTTTTTCTATGGCTATACATCAAAGAGAAAATGGGGAGAAATAAAGGCACTTTTATCTTCAACTAACCCAAATAAGACCTGGTACCTTTGGTTTTATCTTGCCCTTAGAAACTTGCTGTTATCTTTTATTTAGTTGTTAAACTGGATAAAACAGGTTGACCCCTTGTGGTATGTGACTTTTCACTGTTGATTCAGGGTATCAGGTGCTTCATGGGCAACAGTATTGATCAAGGTAACATCATACTGCTGATCAGTTTTGGCCTTCATTTTAACTTCATAATTTTATTTCCTGGGCTATATGATGGGGTTTTTTTAATCTCACAGCAGTCAGACTTCTTGGATTTTTTTTCAGATCTGATTAGGAAATCTGATAGACAGCCCATCTGGAAATGTGGTCATGTTCCCTGCATCTTGTCCTAATTTTTATGGAAGAGTCAGGATAAAAACCTTTTGGAAGAATAGGTTAGATCTTCTCTGCCATATTCTTGGACTTCTCCGCGGGTTTTTATCTCTGCCCATACATTTTGGTTGTCACATGTGAGATCTCTTTCATTGTCTCCCAGACATATTCAGCTTTTCTTGTGCTTGAGTTAGGGCTTGCCAGGCCCCAGGGCCAGTTGTCCCCAGGATCTTTACCCCATCCTGGCTATTTCTCATGTCTTCTTTGCTCAGCTGGTCCCCATTCCTCCCTAGTATTCTGGTCCTTCGTCTACATATCTGTCCTCTCATCCCATCTTCTCATTTAGCAGAGTATTATTTAGAGGTAATGTCAGAAGCAAGCATGATTGTATTATTGCAATATAGTGAATATATACTAGGAAACTACATTAAAGTTGCACAGGACAGACTTAATTTGGCACTTCCTAAATTTCTTAATGGCATTCATTTTAGTTTCAACATTTCTTCAGCTCAGTGGGGAACTAATGTGCTTAAGGAGGAAAATGTTTAACACTGGATGAAAAACCCTTCTCATAAAGCTGGGTTTGCTTGTTGTCATTAGAGCACAACATCCGATCTCAGAATCTCAGAGTTTCTCAAGTCTTTTATTGGTTCACTTTTGTATTGTCTGAACCACCCAAAACTAATTTGCTATATATTCTCCTGTTATGACTGTTTTACTATCCTACTACGAAATCCCAATACCAAAGATTTATTTGTTTTATTTATTTCATTTTCACAGTTGTAAATAATTGGAATTGGTCCAGAATCTTCAATATGTCTTTGACAGAGCTACCTGTCTGCCTTGGTGTGGAAGGAAGCAGCACACTAACTGTTTAAAAGATACAAAACTGGGGTAATCCTGGTCACTTGAGGAGGTAGGGAAGTGACACAAAGAGACTGGTAGAGATAAAAATGAAACCTGAAAAAAATTTCAGCTAGCATGTCAGAGAAGGGGTTTCTAAACTGTCTCCCCATCACAGTCAGTCTCTAGACAGAGATAAGAAGCTACAAAAACAAGCTATAGGGAGAAATGATTGATAAGGGACATCCAATTAGATGAAATCTCTAACGTACAGGGAAGTTTTGGGAACCATATGCATGCAAATTGTAGTTAATATTTTTTTTTTCCTGTGTTACTATACATATCCACAGTATTGCTTTGTTCATGAGATATTTTTGCAAAGAGAGCTCAAGAGTGTTTGAGGGTACATGGAGAAAATGGGGAAGTGCGGTTGCAAATACAAGGGAGAAACGTTTTAAAAGAATAACCCAAAAATATGCAGAGCAACATTTAGTTTAAAATTTTATCTAACTTTAAGTTGGAGAAATGTTTAAAAGATTTGTGTTATGATATGGAACTGTTCCTAGGGGAAAACATCAGAAATAAGTGTTTTGGATATATAAACTGCTTTTTGAAGTGTTAAAGAAGTCACAGATAACCTCTGTCAGCAGTTCATGTTGTGCCTTACCACATCCTGTCCCCATTCATTTTTCTGTGTGTAGGATGACTGTGTGTCAGCTTGATTATGCAGATAAATTAAAACAATGAGCTACCTTTCATGCTAGATAAGATCACGCATAGGAGGAGAAAAAAGGAAAAAGAGACAATACTTTTATAGAACATCTGATTCTGCCCATAGGAAAATTAAGGCAAAATTTAAGACAGCTCCTTTTTTTAAGAATTTAAATATTTTCCTAAGTGCTATCTTTAATATTATATTGTTGACTAACCATTTTTTTCAGCTGAGATCGTCATATTACTAAGAGTCCTAACTATATTAACCCTTTTACTTCCATGAGGAAAACAATCTGAAGTACAAACCCCATAGCTCACAGGCATTGTTGTTCCATGGTAAAGCATGAACTCAAGCTGCAGTAGAGGAAGAAATGGTCTGACATTCTTGCAGATAGCAGAAACAGTGCCCTTCATATGCTTTGAAGTGGTGTATCATTTACATTTTGTTTCGTTGTGATGCTTTTCATAATTTTCATAAAATATACCACACTTGACGCTATCAAGAAGAAATAAAAATCATGTAAGATGAAAAGAAGTGCTTTACTGCCAGTGTGCAGCTTTTAGCCTTGATTTGTTGTAAAGCTAAGAGACAATTTAACATTCGGGATGGGGAGAGAAGGGGGATTACCTAAGGGATACTCTTGTTGAGGAGAGTGTAATTTTACTGTCAGATATGCTTGGACTTATTTTTGTCAGAGTAATTTGCAGTAATCTATGGGTTATTTGTGCTCTGATTTTCTCAAAAGTACTGTGATGTGTTTCTTGAGACCTATTGTATAGCTTGAGTTAACATATGACTTAGACTGTACCTGCCCTGCAAGTTCTGTAGCCTCCCTTGCCAGTCATAGGTGGGCACACTGACATTTGCGGACTTGTTGGGAGGACTTGCAAAGCAGACAGCTACTCTGTAATTCTGGTGGGAATAAGTGCTCACAGCACTCACTGCTATTCTGCGTGGGTAAGAGTGATACCATCCTGGCTTTCAGCTTCTCTTGTTTTTAGAGCTATGAAATTGTACTTGTTGCTTTCAATATTCTTAATTTCCGCCCCCCTTCTTATTTTTTTCCTGTCAAGTGAGTAATTATGCCCACAGATTTATTTCGGGAAGTGTAATAAACTATCCATGCATATATAACTCTTGGGAATAAATGTGATGGCTATGTATCTACATTGTACAAAATACATTTATCAGTTTTAGTATTGCTCTATTTTTAGATTACCTAAAGGTGTGTCCCCCCCTTCTTCTTCTAGAACTATGCTTTATCAGTCAGTCACTTAAATAAGGATACCATTTAAATTATTGCAGTTGTATTAGTTCCCATTCATTTGTATGTTTTATGTATTTTATAGCTATATTTTTAAACATTTACTGCAAATACACTTTACAATTCTACTAGAAAATTACTTTTTGTGTTTCTGTAATGATCCCCTTGAGGTTATTTTTGCATAAATCCTTTCTTCTATTTTCAGATACAGATCTATTTTGCGATAGAGAAAAAAGCATTTGTAGCAAAAAATGCAAATTAATTTTTCATATTAAAAAAAGTCCTCTGTGGGACCTCATTTCTGAAATACGATGATCAGAGGCATTCTTTTTAAGCAACTACTAATTTGTATATTTTATTATAATTACAAATTCCTTTTTTAACAAAAATACGCAATTGCTGTCAGTTTTGTTACAATGTCTTACTTATTTGAAGAGGAGTATTTTCTGTGTAGTTGACAAATTTGGCATGGACGATTTTCTGTTTAGCCTAATAATGGATTCCGTGAGTACATGTACCTCGGAGGAGCCTGAGTAGACTTTGTTGCAATTTCTTACAAATTTTAGTAATTCCCTTTTTATATATTTCATTTGACTTGCTGTATAGTTCTTTACTTTACTCCTTTTTTTTTCTTTTTTAATCTATGTTGGGATGTCACAGGAAGTTCTTGCTAAACTCCTGGAAGAAAATTAATTCTTGAACTCTGTGATCGTCATTTTACATTGTACTAATTTGTGAAGGTGTATGCCATTGCATGCTGATTTATAATAATTCTTATTGTATTTGAGTATGTCTTTATCTGTATTCCATAATATCATGCATATTTTATATGGAACATAACTTGCTAAAAAATTATGCTTTGTGCTAAGTTTCCCAGTTAATATCTCTGATTTAATGACTTGAGATAAAGAGAGATAATACTCATTTTTACTTTAAAATATTGGAAAAATGGGATAAAATTTTTAAAGGTTTCAGTTATTTTTTTTTTTCTTTTTTTTTTAATACTTAGATGTCTTCTAAGTTATGTGATGTAAGGTAGAATTCCAATAACTGACTATATTGTTAGTCTACGATTTACTTTTATAGAATTGTATATCACCAAAACGCCACACTACTGCTGCCAAGTTGGAGTGCAAGTCCGAATTCTGATAATTAGTTCCACTTCACTCAATGCCTAATTGAGTGTTAGCCATTTTCTAAGTTTAAAAAACTAATATAATTTGGCATATAAGTTTAAAACTATTTTTGTTAGGAATGACCTTATTAGTATATGCTAGTATGGTATATTTAAATGAGAGTTTTTAATGGAGAATTTTTATCTGTTTTAGGAAGAAATTATTTGGGTAATTGGGTCTATTGGTTGTCCATATTTTTCAAATAGCTTCAGTATCTTAGAACTTCTACATTTTTTGATCCCATTCACTGAATTATAACTTACACAATTGCCATGCTTTATTTTTTTCACCTAGACATAATGATTTTAGGATTTGGGTATTTTTATAAATAGAGTTGTTTTTCTTATGGTATAGATAAAAAATTTTCTCCTTAATTTCTTTCAGTCTATAAGTATTTAATTGAGAACTATCACAAAGTACATTATTCAAAGAAAATTGTTGTAGAACTTCTCAGAAGAAAGGCAACCTCTCTCAAACTCTGTAAGATCCTTTTATGGGATCTACTTTTTTCCCCTAACTTAGTTATTAAAAGGGCAACATGAAAGCCAGAACAACAATACTTGCCTGTGTCTTAGATGCCTTTCTAGCAATAAACATTCTTCATAGGAAAGGTCATTCATATTTTAGAATGTAACATGCTTCATCTAATACACCCACTGGCTTCCTAGATGTACCTAATACAGATAAGGACAGACAATCAGTACAGACCAGAAAGGGCTCAATCAGTTAAGCAAAGAAATAGCAATATGCAGTGGTAGACAAAAAAAAATAAAACCAAAAAAGTCCATCTTATCTTATCTAGTTTTTGGAAACATAGAAAATACTACTAGAAGATGAGCCTGAGAAGCTTGCACTGTATACTGTGTCTCCTAAAGACACCTTTAGGAAAATTACCATTGGGATGAATGTTTTAATTTATCTGTGTACTAACTCAAATGAAAATTGTGAGTTATTCTAAATTCTGAAAGATAACTTCGAAAGATAATCCATATTTAAAATTTTCTGGGCCCTTTTTTTTGTCTTAGATTTGGTTCTTTAGCTCTGATGACTCGCTAATATTCTTTATAGTCCATTTTTCTAACTGAAAAAATTCCCATGGATTTGACATGTATTGCCATTCACAGATGTAATAATTTCTAGAGTGGCATTTACAGTAAGCGTGTTTTCTGGGAAACATGTCTTCAAATATATGCTTGAAAGGAGGATAGCTGGAAAATGGGAGGCAGATGCCCATTGTGATGTATTGCTGGCCTGGTACCAAAAGATGCCAAGTGTCTTGTGTCAAGGCCTTGTGAACATCACAGAATCAGTCTCCTAGCTGATTGTAGTGAGAAATAATGCATCACTTTCATAAGAGAGTTGATCTACTCCTGTTGGTATGGGATAGAACACTTTTCTGATAAGCTCTGGAAACACTTTATTGTGCTGTGTAGTTTTCTGAAAATACTATACATCTGTATGCACCATTTAGATTTGTTCATGTGAACTTGTACACAGTTTAAATGCATGTTGTATTCCATTTTCCAGTAAAGTTACCAAGGAGTAAAAGAAAAATTTGCTGGGCCTATTCTTCACTTAGCTTTTTATTTTTAACAAATGAAAAATACGTAGAGCAGTTGTCATTTGTTAAAGTGTAGCAGAAAGAGCGAAACAGGCCAGTGGATGCTTCATCAAGAACGCTCATTCAGAATGATGAATGTGGCTAAACACACATTTGTTCGTAAAACTTGCAGAGTGGATGAGCATCATTAAGCATGAGGAATAGGTGCAGCACACTGAGAAGAGAGTGGAGCAAACAGATGTTGTGAATTTTCGCAGACATCCTTCATCCAGCAGTCCATCATTAATATGGTTGAAGGTGATCCTTTCTTTTTATTTAATAAGCACAAACAAAGTGTGTGTGCTCTAATACTGCTGAACACACTTTTTCCAGAGGGAGTAGGGTTTAGATAGAGGGCTACTAAAAGGCAAATAGATTTCCTGTTTACACGTGGTGATAGTATGTCAACTTTCTGAGCTTGCATGTGTGATTTGACATGGCTGCTTTCCTCTCTGCCTGCCTTTATCCAACAAGCTTTCCAGTATAAAGCTCTGAGTGCCAAAAGAATGCCCTGAAAATCCATTTGATATATGGAATTTACCTTTTTGAAGATTTAAGTGCTAATGCTGATTTGTTGCTTCTCCATTCATGTGAAAAAATTTCTTTATGAATTGTCATCTTTTCAGGAATTTTGTAAATTTTCAGTCTTGGATATTAATTGTAATGTTTCTCCTTGCATAATATTTTAATTCCTAATGTCCAAAGGGTTTGGAGGAGTGCGTTTTATCTTTACCTCGCTTTTAAAGTCCTTTTGTCCATTTTTTACACTTTCTTCTGTAGCGATGAACTATAGAATTTCAAGTCTGCTTTTACAAGTACCTAACAATCTTCTTTTCATGATGGAGAGCTGCTTTTGTGGTGGTCATCTACATCTATAAAATGCTCACTCTTAGTTTACCAAAGAGTTTGAGTTTTTTTAATGCACTATTTCATGTTAATTATTAACCCTTTATGTAGAAAAGAAAAAAGTCTTTTAAGGCAATAGGCGTGCTCTTACAAACAAAGCAGTGCTTAAAGTTTTTCTCACATATTTGCATGAGCTAGGCCCTCCCTCTACTCCCGAAGTTTCTGCCAGGTTCCTGGGAATTTTTCTGTGTGTCCTTAGCCTTGCACAACAAGTGTGTTCAAATATTCATATGCATGAATTTTTGCAAGTACAGAAAAATTTTTACAGGACTACAGGCTTAAGTGAAAGTTTCAGGAAGGTGACCTTGAAACAAGGGTAGGAAAAAGCAAAAATACGGGGAAAAATCTGCTTTTGAAGTATCATAACTATGAGAGATGACACAGTGGTTAGTAATACATTTCCCTGTTTAAAGGCATGCATCCCCTCTATAGACATGTTCCAGAATGGAAATGATCCATTTTCATGTATTTTACACCTGCAAATTAATTGTAAGTCAAGCAATCTTGATTTTTTTATCCACAAAGCAGAAGGAGAGGGGAAGAAAAACAATAACCTGATAGGGCCACTTACTCTAATTTGTTAATCTCCACATTTTTTAATATTAATTATAATTTTCTTGTTAAATTTTTGATAGCTTTTGAAGTGTTAGTGAAGATGTTACATAGAAACACATGGAATATTATGCCAACAATGGTAAATGACTCTCATTAGGGAGAACAGAACAACCTTTCATATCTTTTCTGAGGTTCATACAAATAGGTGATTTGTACCAGAGGCAAGGTCTTTAGCAAGAAATCCCAAGAGCCCTTTTAGGTTCTGCAGAGTTTTGAATTTTGCAAAATAGAACTTCTAAAACACTTTCTTTCTTCCCCTCCTTCCCCCCCTCCTTCTACTCTGCAAACTTCGTTTCTCTTTACTAGACACAGGTTTTTTTTTTTCATTGCTTAGTTATGAAAATAGTATCATAGGTTCTTTTTAGCATGAAGATTATTACAATTAAAGAGAAATCAGCTGGTGACCTTGTTAATATTATACCTTTCTGTGCTTTGATTTCAAGTAACTATTATTGCCTAGTCAAGATGCTGGGCTATGCTAGATATCACTAATTTCTTGCCAAAAAAAGAGACTTTCACTGTGGTAGTGCACTGTGCTTGTGGCCACTTCTGCTAGCATATTTTTCGTCTCCTGTTTGGGAAGAACATACAAACTGATCTTTTCGTTCTGCAGAGAAGGAATGCTTGTAGACTTGGGGACTGGTGGATATTCTTTTTTAGTATCAGACTGTGTCAATGAGGAAAAAATCGTGGGTTTTGAATTGCAGCCTCTTCCTAAAGGTTTGTTTTAATGGCCAAAACCTTTGGTAACGTAAGGTTTGTTGTAGGCTGCCCGTGATGTGAACACGAGACTAGGGAATATGAGCCCAGCGGGCTAAGTAGAGGCAATACTGATTCTCTGAGAGCAGAAATTTTTTTCATTGACAGAGTGGTAATATGCAAGATTAGTCTTTATTCTGTGTACCATTTTTGGAGACTTAATAAAGGGTTTTGAGGGTGAAAGTCAGGAGACAAGAACTCATTCAGGGCACTGTAGATATTATTGCTCTCTCTCAAACTAAATGACTTGAAGGAACTTCAAGCCATTTGCAATGGCTTAGTTGCATAAATGATTTGAAAGATATCAGAACAAAAATTCTGTCAGTTTGCCCAATAATACTCAAAACCTACCTAAAGAAAACTTATAATTCACGGGTGAGTGTCCAGTTGTTGGGGTCAGCTCTGCTTAGACATTCGCGTGCCTTTAAATGTTAATATTGTAAGTGGAATGTAAAGTAAAATTTCTTTCTTGTGGATAGGTAAAATGGCTAGACCCATATTTTCATAAGGTCTCCTCTGATATAATACATATAAATTCAGGACTAAGCATATAAATGTATATTTTTATACAAACTGTTTTAAAGATGGAATATGTTCTTTCTACTCTGCTGCCTTTTGTGCTTTCCCAAAACCAAAAGCATTTAACAAGCTACCTCATTTTTACCACTTTTAATTTCCTTTTGAAATTCTTCTGGTACATAATACATGCAGGATTTGACAGTAGTCTATCATTATAGTGTTGCATAGTATACTTTTACTCTTCTATTTTCCTTTGGTCATTGTTTTTCTCCTGTTTCAAAAATGCATTTTTAACCTCTTTATTCCACATTAAATGTGTCTCTGTGTGTTTTCTCTCTGAAAATGTAAGTTAGTAAGCAGTAATCTGATGAGTACTGCTGTCTCACATGGTCATTAACATTTGTTCCAACATTCATGGACTGTAGGACACTTCAGTTGCCTCATTCTTATTATAATTGGGGCTGAATGGTGGACCAGATCAGAAGCTGACCCATGACAAAAATGCTGCTTGTCATGCAACTCAGAAGCAGTTGGTCCAATTGAAGGGTTAGTGTGGAACCACAAATAAGCAGATGAAGATAGTAGGCCTGCAAGTGTTGCAAGACAGAACTATATAAATACTACTTCAGCAAAATCACATAATACCGAAGTTGTAAATTTGTGGAATAGTCATTTGTCTGTAACATGTTCTAAAGGGCACAGCTCTCTATGTCAATTTAAAAGAATTAATGATGGCTTTTTCAAGTAGACTTAATACTAAAAAAACCATACTTCATATTCAATTATGAGTTCCCAGTTAGATATTTAGATATAAATTGTATATCTTCTCCTCAGTCAGTGCAGCATTTTCATCTGCTAAACTGTATGGAAACATATACTGGACGTACAATAAACAAAAATTTTTTCAGGATTTATTTTCACGTGCTTATGCTTTCAACTTTATAGTCTCTTTAACACAGTCTGTAGTTCACTCTTTGTTGAAAAACATACAATAGAATCTTTGTAAACTGGGAAACTTGTGGGTAGATAAAATTGATAATGTGGCCAATTATGTTAGATGTTACTGGGGGCCCACATGCAGTAGTTCTATTTGACACATGAATGGAATTATTCATGTCAAATTAGAATGTTTTATGAGATACTGCATTCTGTATTGCCCTAATTTTATTCCATGTGTTTCCTAATATTTTCACGTGTTTCTTTTTCAGAGCTTAAATTTACAGTTAGATTAGTTTTGATTTGCTTTAGGGTTTGTGATACAGAGAGAATACAATTCTTGAATTCCATCAAAGTTAATGCTAAACTACCATTGAAACAGTTCCTCAATAAATTTTAAGTACTGAAATAACATATAAATAAGAGCTCCTTGAATACTCTGAGGTGTAAGTATACCTGTCAAGTCTAAATCCTTTTCCTGATAGATTAACAGTTCCCCCAGTAAACTGAACCTTTATCAGTAATGTGCAAATTTACAGGGAAATGATTGGATCAGTAGCCTGTATAGGTTGACACCAGTCTGAACATGTCATGGCAGCTCCAACATTTGTGATACAAAACGATGTGTGTGCATGCATAGAGATAATCTCCCTGTGTGGGGGTATTGTGTATGTTCACAGATTTTTTTTTTTAGTGGGTGGGGTAAGTGTTGCCATGTGTGCATGTGCTGATACCAAACTAGGGGAATTATATGCAAACTCCGGTGATAGTGAATCGCATTGTTCCCACTCTGAACCAAACACCAGCATGGAAGTTTAAATTCCTGATTCTAAAGCTGCTGTTTTTACCCCATAGGGGAGGTACTTGAACTTTCTGTGTGGGATACTTTTCTTCTTCTTAAGAGGGGAATAACGATACTACCTGACTTGAGAAGAGGTAAAAGAGGACAAATACCTTAACTAACCTTAACTGATGGGGACCACAGCGTGTTATGGAAATGCATGTGAGAAAATTACTGTTTAGTAATAAGAAAACCTTTCACATTATGTTAAAGGGAATCAAGAGTATGCACTGTTTCTCTTTCAAAATCAGTATCAGGATATTTAGAGGACAGGCTATCACTATTATGTTAAATTGTGCTACCTACAACATGAGCTTCTGTCTTTGCTAAAGCTGCCAGTTTTTATAAACAACTGAAGACAGAAAGGGTTTACTAAGAATAATGTTGAAGCCCAAAAGAATCCTGCAGCCTATAAATCTTAATAGAGGTTCTAAGATTCCAATGGGCTGCATGTGTCTCTTTTACCCAACCTCACTCCATCTTGGCTCCCCTGTGATGACTGCAATTTTCTTGAAACACAGGCACAGTAACTTGAATTTACTTGTGGCACTATTTGCCTACAAACAGGAATACATGCATATAACCTATGCAAATCAATAAAAGCATGTCAAGACCCCTTAGATCGCAGTGCTCTGCTAAAATGCAATTTATCATGCTGCAAATGAGAGTAAGAGACTAGGTAACAAATAGTATCTGATCATTTAACTAGCACCTGTTGTCATGCATTTGAAAACTGCATTTTTCATTTGACATACAGTAAATTGCATTTTCATATATATTGAATGGAAGAGGGGACTTGGGAATGTACATATGCAGGATTTCATCAACAATGGAAGTTTTACAGCTGCTTGCTTGAAGAGGTCATATTGGAGTCTAAAAATTTATTTGTTCAATTGTTGGGAATGCAAAATAGCTATTTAGAGAGAAAAATATAAAAAGGGAAGCTTTGATGCTACTTCATAGCATTCCTAAATGTATAATTACTAGAAAATGTTTTAAAAAAGATATCTGATTCCACCAGCTGTTTCAAAATTTATTCTAAGAATGTGCCTGATCAGGTGAAAAAGGGCAACTTCTTTTGAGAAGCATTTCTTAAATTTTCTTGAGGACACATTCTTCCTCATGGTACCTATTCTTTAAGACTGTTCTAACTGCCTTTTTTTTTTTTTGGAATTTTTGGATTGAAAGCAAACAATTACTTCAGACATGTACATATGATGGAGACCTCTATGGAGTTTGGAGATTAGTTTACAAAGCTAAGACATGAATATCAGTCTTGAAGCATATCCCTTTCTAAAATATCTAGGATTGTCAGCTAGTGTAAAAATTTTGCTCAGATTAATCCACTTATGGTTTGAGGTGGATCTTTTACTTCAGTAAGTAATGGTCTTGGAGACACAGGGAAAGTATTATGGCAAATCCGGGGCAATAAAGATCTTTTCCACTGGAGTTTGCAAATACTCATGGATTTTTCTGCCACGGTTGATATAAACTGATCTTTGGAGCATTTTCCCTTTATATTTCTCTGTTTTTAATGATGTGTAGTTCAGGTCATGTCCTTAGTGCACATGTTCATGGGGGTATTAGGGTTTTCCTCAGCACCAAAAAAAATAATCTCTTTATTTTAGCCACTGCCTACGCTATTTCTCACACCTTTGTCTTGCACTGTTAGTTGCTGTCATTTCATCCACTCTGAATGTTGCCCCTAGTGCTGGCTATAGAAATGGTTTTCGGAAGTGTATGAGCAGTTTTATATGTTGTAGAACATATGTGAACTTTTGCTGCAAGTTGAAATTTTGAAAGCAAGCAGTTGAACAGAAAAAAAATTCTTCACTTTGTCTCCTGCAAGAACTGTGTACACAGGAATGTTTTTCATAGTATTATATTTTAAGACTCAGTGTGCTGTCATTAGACTGAAGACTTATATTTTTTAACTTCATTAAATAAAGTCTATTAGCAGATTTTATTGATATACATCAATTTTTAAAAGATACTTTTGTTAGCAGAAGAAAGAGATTATAGCCTTACTGATATAAATGAGGAAATTTAAATAAGAGGTTTTAATGTACAGTTTTACTAACAGAAGTGACTTAATTGTGGTAAGTTAGGTGTAAATGCTTATTTGAGAAAAATCCTTTAAATGTTTATTAAAAGTAAAGAAAATGCAAACCGGTGTAAAGAAAAACTGGTTTGCAGTGTTTCAGCTTGATTTTGCTAGCAATGAAATGTAAATTGTGTTATGGTGCAGAAAACTATGCCAAGTCATGGGTTTTATTTCAGATCATTAGTATGATGAGCATGTTGTGTTTATGTGAACAAAACTCTGATGAACACTAATCTGAATGGCTACTTAGTCATTTCAATCAGTTGGTAATTATTGTTTGGCAACAAAAATACCAGTTTAGTCCAATAAAACTGCTAGCCTTATATAATTATTTTTGCAATTCTTTCCTTCTAGAGTCTTGTCTCAGTGTCATGTGTTGGTATGATTATTCAGCTTTTGCTTTTCTGATTGTAATGTTCCAGTGGCTTCGCCTCAGACTATGGGCAAGTGTATATGGGAATCACCCTTTGCAGGTAGCAGGAATATGTATATGCTTGAGGTGAAAACCCCAATTTAGATGGCATTGAATGAAGAGTTTATTAAAAATAATTAAAAATGGTAATTAAGGAATTTAGAAAAATTACTGAATCTTACTTCTGTAAATGGCAATCTTCAAGGAGGAGAGAGGCTTTAAGTGGATTCTGATGATCCTCATGGGTCCCTTCCACCTTAGGATATTCTATTTTTCTATGAAGCATCTGAAAAATATGTATGTTGAAATATCACATTGATACCACATTTGTGGAGAGTTTTTTGTTTGTTAGTTGTTTTTTTGGGAGGTAGCCATGGCAGTGTTCTGTTTTTCAACCTAAGTGCCAGTTTCTTTTGAAAAATCTGGCAGACCACCTCCACAGCCCTAGGTAAACCCATAGGTACCTTGGGAAGGGACACCAGCAGCATGAGGGTCTGTGCCTGCACAGGGGAACTTGGGTGGTGAATTTATTTCTGCTGCCACCACTGACCCCACGTGGTTTTCTCTGGGGGCAGCTGGGGGCAGGCAAGGCCAGGGGTTTGGTTCTCAGTGCCAGCGAGCACATGGGGGGCGGAGCTGCTTGAGGCTGTTTCGTGTCCCTTAATACATGGAGGAGAAAAAGAACTAATTTCTCATGGAGGCTCATTGCATCCCATCTTTTGACACCCCCCCTGCTTGCAGGGAGAGAGTAGGAGCAGTAAAATACACTGACATTGGTCCACTCCTCCTCTGGCTTAAAAGGTGACAGTTTTTCTTTTTGCCCTGGGGATATTGGGCTTATGGAGAAGCCTTAGAAATCTTTGATTTTGCACATTTAAACATCAGGTTTTCTTAAAGAGGAGTGGATATTTTCAGGAAGCCTGCCACAAATGTGTGTGGATGCACCAAGGAATTGTTTTCTACACCTCTCTAGACTCAACATTTTATTTATTTTCCCCCACCTATGCTTAGCATTTGAAACTTAGATAAAACAAAATAGAGGCTATTGCTCTGTTAGGAGAAAGTCCAAAACACCTGGCACATGGTGCTGCCCTTCTGGCAACTTACTGGCTGCATACTGCACCTGCATTTTAGAAAGGTTGTGCACCTCCTCCCTAAGATGGAACTGTTTCAGAGTGGTGAACAGTATAAAACTCCCTGGTCATCAAAGGATAAAATTGTGGCAAAGTGCAAAGGTAAAAAGTAAAAAGTGCAAAAGTAAAAATACTGAAATTAAGATTTTGTGCTCTGCTCACCAAGAGCAAAACAGGCAACTATTTTTTCCTCTTATGGAAGAATTTTCCCCCTAAATGACTGAATATGATTTGGCATTATTTCTTGTTGATAAAACTTAATTTCTGTGTGCTTAAGCTTCAGTCTAATCTATTTCCTTGGGTCTAGAAATACATTCAAATTGTTTTAAAATGAGAAATGTGCCAACTAGGATTGTTTTGGTGCACATATTTCTATTTAGTTAGCAGAGAGAAGGACAGAGAATTATTTAAATAGTGTCTTTGAATTGCTTGCAAAGAGAACAGAAAACACATAGTTTAAATATTTCGACCTAGGAGGTCAGAAGGGAAGTGTTTAATTTCATTGTTTCAGTGTTTCATATTTGTCTTTTATCTGTAGAGCCTGCCTTGTTTTAAAACTTTTGTGAAAAGTAGTAGTTCTTAGAAGTAGCCCCTATGACATTCATTTGTAATACTACACAAATGCTGTGACTTTGCCAGCTGTGCTGCTTTTTAGTGTAGAAGGCCCCAAACTATTCTTGATACTTGTTCTGAAGATAAATTAGTGGCTTCTAAATAATGCAGTGAACCCTAATTCTCTTTGATTAGTAGCGAGTTAGATGATAGCGACCCATTGAAATTGGTCATCAGCATAAATAATGAGTGAATGAACTGATAAAATGCAAAGTCACCGGCCATCATAAATCAAATGAAATCCACTTTCTCTGGAAGTCACTGAAATTAGAAGTCCGTGCTCCTATTAATTATTTTGCCTTCTGAAGACGACAGTGTTATAAATCAGCCTTGAAAGGCACTTCACTTAGGAAGCTGAAAGAGTAAGACTGCCTGCAAATTGTTTTGTATACGCACCTAATTGTTTCTTAAGTAACCCACCTTTTGTAGTATGACTGCTGAAAAGCAGAAAGTGCACCAAAAAGTGTAGATTAATGAAAACAGCAGATACTTCTGTAAGAAAATTATTTGATCAGAATAACAGCTGTGCCTTATGCATTGGTCAGTCTGAAGCTGAACCTACTGTTCTTGTTAGGCAGGGTTCCTCCAGTCAATTCGAACTTTAGGGGATTCTCATTTATTAGCTAGATATAATTAAGATGGCAATAAGAAAATTGTCAATAAAAAAGTCTAGAGCGAGAAAAAAATGGGCATGCAGACTAGTTTAGTTTAAAATTGCACTGTGCATTTGTCTAAACAACATATTGCAAAAATTTGGAATGACAGAATTTTCTTGCCAAAAATGTATACATATTTCTGTTGTAGTTTATCTATGCTTTTATGTGTATTTAGATATGAAGACAAATTTGTAGGGCTTTTTAAAAAAATGCTTTACTATCTCTGAAGTTATTGAACACTCCTTGCACAATATATTAATTTTTCTTTATTCTGCTGGAACCTCCTTGTGTGCATCATCTGATTATGCCAAAATGTGTCTTCATTCATACCACAAGTAATTTAATGAAATACAAGTTGATTTGCTTTGAATAAGGGAAGGTGAATGGTCACAGAACTTTCCTTGGAAAATACAGTACAATGGCGTTACTGTCTTGGACGTTAGATTATAATTTCAGCTTTTCATGTCTTCTCTTATCTAAACTGATTATAGATGTTGACATTGTATGGAAAACACATTATGAAAGGTAGGTGAGAAAGACTCAAAGGAAAAGGTTAAAAAAAGGGATAAAACTGTATACCTCAGAGAAAAACAGGGAGAAGAGTGTGTATGTGTTAAAGAAAATATATATAAATAATATATATAAAAGTGTAATGTATAAAAGGTTAGACTCAGTACCAGGCTCTTACTTCATATATGCTTATCTGATTTTATGTCAATAGTTGACCTGTGCACTAGACAACCAATTATGGAGACAGCAAGAAATATAAATATGTATTCTTTGGGACCTCTACCTTTCTGCACAAAAAATGTGACTTCACATTATTCTCTACTAAGGCATCATAAAACATATACTATAATTACTTAAGCCTTATAACTCTTTTCTTAAATTTATGGATTTTCTGAAGAAAAACTGGACAGAAAACAAGCATTTTCCCAGTTTGCCACAAAAGCTTTGGAACTTGTGGAACGTGAAAATAATTTTAATTGCAGTGTTCTCTCCTACATTCCTCTCTTCTGACATCATTTATTTATACAAACCTGTACTATGTATGATGTACTATGGGATTTTTTTTTAAAAAACAATGACACTTTCAATGGCAATTTTCCTTTGCAGGTCAGAGTGGTGCATCTTCTATTTATAAATAGATCTGGGAACTACTAGGGTTCTTGTATGTTTTTTAGCTGTTTGTGCACATTGAAAGAGCACTGAAATGTAGGACAATGCACTATTGAACATGCCCATCTCTTTACTCCTGAAAATTAAACTTTGTCATATTATATTTGCACATTATTTCTCTTTTCATAGGCATTATTATGCACTTTTGGTTAATCAACGCTACAAATTATGCTAAAATACTTCTCTTTCCAGGAATTTCTTGAATTCTGAAACTTTGTCCAAATGAGACTAGAGTTCCTGTTCCGTTGTCCAATAGATGTGAATGTATTAGGAATTAGCAAATTTTTATTCAGTTTAAGATCTAAATACATGTAAAGGTTTATTTGTGATATGCTGGTGCTTTAATCTCTGATGCCTTGTATCTTAAATGCTTGTTATGGTTCACTGTCATGAATCAACTGAAAACCTCTGCATGTCCACTCTGTCCATAAGTACACTGTTTGCAGCATCTCCAGCCCCCGAAACTGCAAGAGGTTAAAGTATAGATACAGTTGTTGGAAACAGCAGTACCATTAAACTAGTGGTACAAAGACAGTAATATTCTATGTTTTGAGCTATGTGAGTTGTGGAGGCTCTAAGGGGAATAAATCCCTATCTTTGAGTTAATAATGTGAATGAGAACAATCTGCATGAAGTCACCAAATTTTTTTCAGAGGACTTCAGTGTCCTCTCCTGGAAACTAGAAAATTTTCACTGTTCATAGCAAATACAAAGTAAATTGGGTGAAGTATAGAGAAATGAAGTCATTAATATAGTAAAAACGTCTTTATTTACCTACACTGGTTTTGAGTGGTTATTATATGCAGGGTTTGCTTAAGTGTATTATATATTGCTAAGTGAAAGAGAATGTTTTTAGAATCTGAATCAGTCAAAATTCAGTTAACTTATGTATTAGTCTGTGAACTATGCTAGTGGGGAAGGCTATTTTTGAGGTCTGAGCTTTCAGTTTTATTCTTCAATATGTTTCTGTTATGATTATTTATAATCCAGTGATTACGAAAGGCTGTCAAAGAAGGTTCTTTGACAAAATGCAAGGAACTGTTCATGAGCAATCACTGTGGTAATTGAGTTACTGATTTTAAAAATAAACTTAAGTTGCATTAGATTTGCTTGGACAAAGGTGTTTGATTTGTATGTCAGTATTAATTAGTGAAGGGGAAGTGTAGGATGCAGTCCAGTAATGGTTGAAAATGTCAGTCTGAAGACTGTAGATACCTCTTTCACATCTTCCTTGAAGTGGTCTGATGTCAGGACCTCTTATTTTTGATTGTCATTATTTTCAAGTGTAGTGGCCTGCTATGAAGGGGATTTCCCCTAAGTTAGATGCACTTTAGATGAACTTGTGTTCATATTTTATAGACTCGTATACAAGTTAACAATCAAAAAAAGCAATGTTGTTTTTTTACTGGAAAAAAAAAAAAATTAGTCCCCATGCTTCTTTAGAAAGTACCTCATTTTAGTTATGTTATTGCACTTAACAAGTCCTTTATGTCCTATATGTTATTTGATATAGGGTGCTACTGAGGAGTCTCCAATTTCTGTTGTTTCTCATTAGGAAGGAGATGATCCTCAGAAAATTCCTGTCTCATGCTTTGATACAAGATGATGAATTTGTTTCTCTTAATCACTTCAAGAACAGTTACTTAATCTATGTAGTGGTTTTTGTTTTTTGGTTTTTGGGGTTTTTTCCAAGGCAGATTTGATAAATGATTAAGTAGTTCCATTTCTGTAAGAGAAAGGCAATATATAGATAAATCTAGAAGATGGCAAGACCTACACAAATCTTCGGGCCAACAACAGTAAGTGGTGGCTGAGAGGGCAAAATACTTCCCCCCCCTACCCCCCCCCCCCCCACTACAGGAGTAAGTTTAAGAAATTAAGTAATTTTCTGACTATAGGAGTAAAGTTTCACTTTGCTTTTTCATAAGGCACAGATAAATAAATAAAGCAGAATCTACTGTTAAACATTTTGTAGATGTTTGGAAAAGATATTATCCACCTTTGGATATTGTGAAAGTATCTGATAATGATTTTACTAACTATCCTGAGACACAAATGACTGAAAATACTAATCCTCTTTACATTGCAATAGTAAAGTGACACTGAACCACAGATTACTTGAAAAAGAACTCAAGCTATAGCAAAGGAGCCATCAGAGTGTAATGCAAAGGGCACTCAGTTTAACTTTGTGTTAAATCCTGGCCATAATAATTAATGTCTAGTTTAGATTAAATGTCTATTTAGACACTTTTAAAAGTCACTATAATATGGAAGCATGGTCTGCTCTATTTAGCTTTTTTGAGATACCTGCTTGTAAGAACCACATAGAAGCTTTTGTTTATTGCTTAGAATGCTTGAAAATCAACAGCCATCGGCTGCAGTATCGTGGTATGGGTTTGATTGCAGAGCCATTTTAGTAAAACCAGTATTGCAGCTATATAAGTAGTACATAATATTTATGATCAACAGAATTAACCATTTTGACTGGTACTCAAGCCAAGTGAAAGGCTTTTCATCCCATGCTGATTACCCTAAGAGGTGTAGGCAAACTAGGGGAAATGTTGGCCAGTGGTCTCCTCATATCAGCTGTTCCAATGCCACCTCATGCCTGTTAGTGACACTACTTAGATGTGTTTCCACCATGATGCCATGGATGCCAAGTGGTGGAACAACATGGCGAGAAAATGCAAAAGATTGAGCAAAAATCCAGTTCCGAGAAACAGAAGGGGTTTTGATTAGCATGAGTTGTAATATCTTGTACTACTGTGGGGTCTTGATGGTTTATGTCCTTAAAGTGCTATCAAGCCTTAAGGATCTCAGAAATTGTAGAATTAGAAATTGAATCGGGGCAGAGCTGGAAATAAAGCTGGGTTTTGTTGAGTCTGCACTATGCTTTGTTTTTTCTTACAGCTTTTGTGCATACATACTACTGAATGTTTCTGAAGTAGCAGATAAAATAGATTTAGTATTGCAACAGCTATGTAACCTGTAGTTAAATACTTGCTATAAATTCTCATATGATATTAAGTTAATATGCGCTGTCATAAACTGATTTTCAAAACATCTGCCTTTTTAATTTTTTTTTAATTTATACAAAATTCCCCACCTGGTCTTGAAGATAGTCTTTCAAGCAGCATCTCTGAATTGTCCATTTGAGGGACTGAACACATATTTTAATATATGATAATTAATAATGTAATTTGAATTGTTACTTTATGGGGAAAAAGTGTTGTATGCTCTCTACAGTTGGATAGAAAACCAAAATTAAAATACCATCAAATTTTGAATAATGAAGCGAATAAGGAGTTAAGTTTCTTGTAATGTTTTTTGTTTGATCCTTCATTTAAAAAAAAAAAATAAAAAAAGGCTGCATATAAATATATTTTTATGTATGCTAAGCGTAAAGATAGCTCTGTCCTACCATATTGATTTATTAGATTCTCTGACATTTTAGTTGTGGTCGTTATGTTATATTTATGAGATGAATGTTGGATTCCCTCATTATGTTATCCTCATTTATTTTACATACTTTTATGGCTGGTTGTGCTCAGCTTTACATTTAAAGCTTTATTGCAGCTGTTAGTGTTGGGGGGAGGGGGAGACAAGTGCTTATTGATCAGAATTTACATGTTTACTGTTGTAATAATGATTTATGTAATCTTTTTCTACATACAAGGGCTTTCTCTGAAATAAAATAGTATAGTTCAGGAGGTCTCTTATCTGAAAGAGGGTTTTGTTTAGGAAGTTAGTGACTGGACTTGTCTAGGGGAAAATGGCAAACGCTTCACCATGATGATGTTGATTTTTTTCTTTTATATAAAAAACCGCAGGTGATCTTTATAATTTGACATTTTATTTACAACTGCATTACACTTGAGGTGAAGCAATACTAATGTTAGAAATTATTATTTCTCACAGATCCTCTTTCACTTAATGATCATCTGATCACTTCAAACCTTCATTGATTTGGCTTTATGACTCAATGTAGTAGTCCTGAGTGTCTTTTTTTGCAGCAAGGGAGACAGAAACCCTGAGATTTGACAAATATGGCTGCAACTGGGGTACCCTTTGTGAGAAGCTTTAAACGTACCCAGGCTAGAAGGTACTGAACATTTACCTGTCCTTCTGAGAGTTTCTGAAGTGTGCTGGGAAAGCCCCCTTCACTCCTGCAGTGGTAACATCCCTCTGAAAACCTGCATTCAAGTGGCTTGAGTAGTGTGAAATCATATAGTGGTAGAAGTTACAGTGGTAACATATGTGAGAACTTCTACTATATGTTCGCTCATGAAATACTTGCAATTCTGTACAGGATCTGGCCCATAGTTTGTAAATGCCTGGTTTTGAAGATAGAAAGAACTGATATGTAGGATGTTAGGAAGCTATTTTTATGTAAAGCACAGTTGCAACTCAAGTACTTTGACTCTGGAGTTGATAGTGTAGTTAAAATTTGGCAGTGATCCTTAGAAATAATTTCTTATATAATCTATACCTTCCTTTTGATTTTCTAGGAATAATTTATTTGGAATTGCTGTGTGCTATATATATTCATCATTTTCTTTACAGACTCTGGGTGTTGTGAGAACATGATTTCTAATCAAGATTTCTAGGTTACTGTTCATAATTAAGCTTAGTATTGTGTATAATTCACTATACCACATTTTCCAGTGACAGCCACGTAAATTAGATTTCATCACAAGGGTTCTGGAGATTTATATTGTTATAAGGATGCACTGTAGCCTTTTCCCATAAACTAAAGTGTGTTTTTCTAGCATGTAGAAATTCTGTAAAAAAAAAAAATCTGTGTTTTGTCATCCAACTTTTGAGCTGATGTGTATCTGATGTATAGTCTGCAGATATGTTTTACAGCTCTTCTGTGCTCAGCGGTGCTTCTCCCACCAAATATACTTTGGATAACACTGAGTAGATAGCACAATTTGTAGGGATTTATATCTTGTAAAACAAAGCATAAATTACTTTGATTAATACATCTTAATATAATTTTTCTGTAAAACTGTATGCACAAGTACAGGATGTACTCTGATGGTAAGTCTTTTATTCTGGAATGTTATTCATCCCCAAACAGTTCTCTGCATCTTCTGGCATTGGATTTTCATTGGTATGATTTCTGACTCTTTTTTTAATAAGCATACTTCTGAAATACAAATTAGTTTTTTTCTAACAAATCATTATCATGTGCTATCATATTCACTGAAAACTTGAGAAAAAGGCAATGAAAAATAATTTTGATTGTTAATGGAAATGTATTTTTCGTCTTAAACAGCTTCCCTCAGCAATAATTATAGTTATGCCTCTTGGGTGTTTTTGGACTAATAAATTTATATCCAGTACTTCTTTTTCATTTAGTAGTTAATCTTTTACAGAGCAATGCAAATTTATACTTCTAACTAATATTAGGAGAGTCAGGAGAGTATAGTCATCTATCCGTCCTTTTAAAATATAGATGTGGTTTTTTTCTGTATTTCTAAGAGATGTCTGTGTCTATACAGTACATGAGCTGTAGTGTTTTATCATTGTGGAGTTGAGTTCTGAGTGTCACTTCTAAATTTGAAAAACATGGATTCAATCAGTCCATGTGATTTATTAGGATTAACACCAAGAGAATTAGGTATCCTTGTAGAAAGGAATTTCTATTATTCAGCCCCTATGATACAATTTTTGTAGAAAAGCAGATACATAGAGAGTGTATTAATTTGGGGGTTTAGAAGTTAATATAAGGCACAGGTCATAGTAATAAATAAAGACTGAATTAGTCGAGCAATATTTCACTACTGAAGTAGTTATTAAAAGATGAGGCTTTTTTCCTCCTGCAGTATTTTCATGTACCGTTATTAATCACATGTTTCTGTAAACCACGAAGGTATAAATTCTCCCCTTCTACTGGAAAAGAGTTAGTTTTGTAAAGGGGTTGGTGTATGACTTTTTCATCGAAATTCCTCCAAAACCTTCCCCTCATGTTAAAGGTTTTAGGATTAAAGTGTTCTAGTCCTCTAATTAAACATAGAAATATACAAAGTAGCAGAAATTTGGCTGGCTGAATTTTTTTTTTACCTCAAGTATGCAGTTTTTCAGAGTTTAAGAAATGGTTAAAATTAATCCTGTGTGCAGTTACTGAGAGAAGACGCAGGCAACAACTGTCAATAAATCTAGATCTGTTTGAAGCAAACGTCACTAAATCTTAGTCTTGACTGCTCTCTGGTAGTGTCAAGAGCTGCTCTATAAGATGAATTTGAGGGGAGGATGAAAAAGGTACCATATTAAACCACAGCACTGATAAGTTTAGTTAAGAGGCAGAAGATGTGTCCTTGCAGTGACATTCAGTGGCCGATATTTGTTTCCCTTTAAATAATATGCTGTACATCTATGAGAATGATGGCTTGGTGTTTGTGACATTGCATCTTCACCAAGGTTACTGGCTCCAGGACAGGCAGTCTCTCCTCTCTTTCTCTCTCACACCCTGTCAATAAATATCCACTTGTCTGAGGAAGTGAGATACAGATTTTACAGCTGACACCAGAGCATCTTCATTTCCAGAAGCAATGAGTTTCAACACATGTGAACGTGAAGTAGGGGGAGAAAAAAAATTAAAGGAATATATCTTTCAAGTCTTTGTCATAAAGCAGTTACCTCTCCCAGACAACAAAATCCAAGGTTTGGCAATAATATAACATTTTAAATTTTCCAATGAAACGAAGAAGTTTCTATTATAACAATAGCATATTAAATTCAGCCCAAAGCTTTGTCTTAAAACCAGATAAATATATTCCATTTTCCATATTATATATTAAAACGTATATATTTCCACTTTAAAATAGGAAAGTAATTAAAGAACAGTATCATATATACAGTGTGATTTTCTGCTCTATTAATTCAGGGTTTTCATAATCTGGAATTAGAGAAAGCCCTTCAGTCTTCTGTTCTACCCAAGCATGCAACTTCCACAGCTCTCAGATGAAAAGAAGGGAGGTAATACTTCATACACACAAATGTATATATGCATAATAAACTAGGGATATCTAAATGGGGTTTTTACTACATGTGGACATTTTGAGTGAGAAGTTATATAACAGAATGAACAAATCTCAGTCAATTGGAAAATATCTTAAATTTTCTAATCTGTTGCCTATTCTTTCCCTGAAGAGAAAAGCAAATAATTCAGTGGAAATAATTTATTAATCTCTGGTTTATTTCACCTCCAATTCTAATTTATGTGAGCTTCACATCTATGAGTAAAAAGACTCTCCTACCCATTCTTCTTTTTTATTTTAAAACTAAAATGTGTTAAATGTAACTAGCAAATCTGATTTATCATGAGCTGTTACCAAATTGCTAATACGGTCTCTTTTACTCTCCTCCCCTTGTCCCTGCTTCCACTCCCTAGCTTCTCCTCGTCCTCCATCTGAGCTCTGATTGTAGTCCAAGTCCTGATTTCTTACCACTAACAGTACCACCCCAAAATGGAGCATTGAGTTTTTATAACTTTGTTTGACTGCTTAATAGCCTATTTCCATCAATACAGTAGGGAGCACCTATCCATTCTCCCACAGGGTATGGTTTGCCATTGGAAAAGCAGAGATATAACCGTATCTATAACAGTTTCTCAGTGTGGGTGCAGCTGTTTCTGGAAGACTTTTATAGTACTTGTGTCAGGGCTCTGAAGATTCTTTTGCCTATATTGTACAGATGTGCTGCTGTGAGCAGGACTAAGGCAAGCTGTTCTATGTATCATTTTATGTGCTCTTCTTAGGATTTCTTGCTTTGCATCAGTTTCGTGCTATGTGGAAATACATCATGTGTTCATGGCTTGCTAAAGGCTCTTAAGCTCAATAAAGAAGTCTCTGAAATGTCCAGCCTGAAAACATAGGTTGCTCGATCCTAAAAAGTGTGGATCATTTGAGAGCTGGTATTTCCAGTTGAGAATCAAGTTCTGGGATCTTTCTACAGAGCTAAAAAATCCTGTTCAGGATAGTGTGCTATGACAGGAATGTCTCTGAGATTTAGGCTTTTGTTTCTCTGTGTAATAAGTAAGTGTATCTAAGGTGAAACACAAATATATGATGAAGGTTTCTTTGAGCATTTTGAGTCCCCAGATTTGCAAAAGTGGTGTGTTTAAAAAAAAGGTGTCTGTGTCCTCAGGAATTTCTTGTTATATTATTGCCTCTGCATGTCTTGCACAAAATTTCATCTAAATGTGAGGAACTGTTTGGATTCTGGACTTTCTAGGAAAACCTTGCTAATATGCTTTTTAGTGGAAATTGTCTACCAAATTCTCAATTCTAAAGCAAGGTATTTTAAATATTAACAAAATGGCTATTTTGAAAAAAATTGCTGTTTTGAATCACCGATGTGATAAAGCAGCCTGGGTTATCTGCTTAGTTGGAAGAAGGCCCAGAAAGCATTAGTTTTCTCCTATGTTTCTAGAGCCTGTAGGAGTTAGTTGTGTCTTTGAGTCCCACCTACCTGATGTCAAAGACAGTGATTTCTGTTTTGCCTCTCTTAAGTGCAAGAGCTGAACACTGGTTGCAGTCTATTGTATGAGGCTTAAGAGATTTGATGTAGGATTGATAGGTGTCAGTACAATTATGTAAGTTACAACTTCTAACACTATCCTGGAGTATACAAAATGCTGTTATCTTTCTCTGTGGGCATATGTATGGGTTAGTCTCATTCCTATAGAATATGCTGAATGGGTAAAAAGAGTGAATCTCATCCTCAGCACCCAATCCAGGCTTGACCTGTTTTTGAATCAGACTCTAAATGGTGTAACTCTGTCTCTATTTGTATCCATACAAAATGACCGTATGACTAAACAACTTAGAACTGTGACTTAGGAACTTTCACTCTTGGGTGTTCAAATGTTGCATGAAAGAGATATAAACTGATATAATCAGAAATAAATAAATAGAACTGTGGTAATTGATGTGGTGGTTTTTTTTTTTTTTTTTTGGTCTGCTACATATCCTAACCATATTAAACACTATAAATGTGTAAAATTGCTTTCAAAATATTTAGCATAGCAAAAGAAGTTCATTCAGTTGTTATAAAACTTACTGCATTTTTAGCTAAGTTCACTGAACTGTAAATTAAGAGCTGTAAATTAATTAGGATATCAATCCATTTCTTTCATTTTATGTTGCTACTTTGTGATCTTGTAGTTACAAATGATGTATGAAAAATGTAAGAACTAAGAGTAAGAACTCTTTAGCTTCTCTATTGAAAACTTTAATTGTTTTAAGAAATTTATGTTCTTTCTCTACTTTCTTTCTGCACTTTTTAGAGTGATAAGGTTGTGATAATTAATGGGGAACTGACAGAAGAGAAGAATCTTATGCCTGAAAGCAAGTCCTAGAAATAGCTGTGGGACGCTTTTGTTTAAGGGTGGAGGTTTAAGGTTCTGATGCTCTTTAGTTAAAACCAAAACAAAGGCAAAACCCCAAACCCCACAACCTCTTAAAAAAGAATATCGAAGAAACTCATATATTCATGGAATAAAAACTGAATGGAAAAGAATACACCCCAAACCTTATGCATAGGGTAACTGTGCAATTATTGGACACTACAAGGATGAATAGTCCTAAACTTTTGTTCTCTTATAGATATTATGGATTACTTATAAGTTCTTTAAAGCCTTTCTCCTCTATTCCCCATAAGTAGTCTAGATGCATTTTTTGTTCAAAAGTTTAGTTTTAACCTGTGAGTTGTCTGTAAAAGCATATCATGACTTTATATACATTTTTTTTCTGGTTTATTCAAAGTATCATCTGCTGAACCTTAGTGAAAAAACACCCCATGTTTTTATTCTTTTTAGTTTCTACTAGTAGTGCAGCTTTGAAAGGGATAATAATGGAATTCTGTCTTATATATCAACAAAGGAAGGGTTACTTTACGGCTCTAAGGTCAGATTTTAATCTTCCTATTGCACTTTTGTAATCCGAACTCTGAGTTGTTTGGAAGTGCTCCACTGAGTTAAGTTAAAGCAGAATATAGCTCACAATAACTGTTATTAGTGTTGTGCACTGTATTCTGGTATGTTAAGCTTGGCCTTTGATTCCCAACCTGGTTTTCAAGGGTGTTAGCACATCTGAAATTAGGTATTGTGTAAAATGATAACTACCAAGAAAAATAGACAAATATTTTTTACTTAACACAATTTCACATCAGGCTCAGGAAAACTTATATATTTATTTAATCTGCTTATCAAACACAAAACAACATTACCTGCTTTCAGGTGTTTTCTTCCCTTGTCTTCGTAAACAAGAATAGCTGTGTCTGAGAGGATAGTACACCCTTAGGATGCTAAGCACTCCCTGCTATGTTAATAGACTATTTGATTCTCTTATTCCCAACCATATTTAATTTCAGGCAGAGGGTAAATAATAAAGTATCAGATTGGGATACCTAATTTAGAAGTGAAATTCAGTCTCTACAATGGTCCAGACAACTTCTATAAAGTGCTTTGTGTATGTACTGAGGAAGATTAATATTATTATTTTTCAGAAATTTTTGCACAAAGCTGACAAACCCTTGCTTATTTTTAATATTGACTCTAGAGTAGCAATTTTGGAGTTGATGAAACGTTCTGGTGAAAGGAAATGTTCACTTTCAAGAGTTCCCTTACAGACGTGTTTAAGTTCACTGCAAAGGTTTCTCATTAATTTACTGATGTATATTTTCTTTCGGCAGACAAAGGGAAAGGGGAGATAGGTGTATTGAATTGTATGTTTTTCACTTTGACAAATGGTGAATTTCAGTGGTTCACAGGGAGTTCTGTTCAGTTACCTCTTACAATAAGATGTAGTGCTACCTCCCTCTGCACCGCTTGGAGTGTTCATCCCCGCTCTTAATCTAGAGTCATTGATTGCTCATCTCTTTTATGGGTGCAAATCTAAATACACGATTGGCAAAAGAAATGTGACAGGTAATAGTGGCTGTATTTTTTGAAAGAGATAAAAAGTATTACCTGAGTCTTGGACCGGCACTCTCATCACTGAATTTTTTAATAAAGGTGATTATCAACAGATAAAACAATGCCATAGTAACAAAATATACCTTCTGTTTGCACTATAACTGAATTATTCTTGCTAATTATAGTAAGTATTTTTAGTCATTGATATATGCAGCCACTAAAACACTGCATTTATCAGCTGAGTGTTTTTTCTCATTGGCTTTGATGTTGCCAGTGTATATTTAATCTCAATTTATTTCTACTAGTCATTGTTATATAAAATCTAATGCATGGAAACACAATATTTATCCCAGCAGCTGTTAAAAATCTGTGGATATGGATTAATGTCAGCTTTTAAATGTGTAGTACTTTAGTTAATTCCATCCAAGGACAGATGATATCATCCACTAGGAAGGAATATATTAAAAGCTGTCAGCCAGAAGGTAGTAAAAGTAGGTGATATGTTATAAGGAGGACTAAAAGGTCATTCAAAGAAGAGATATTGCTAATAAGTCAATTAAAATTTTCAAGCTGACATTTTACAAATTTCTGTGTAAGCACTAAAACGTTTTCAAAGCTAGCAAAATTCATATCTGAGACTGGAAAAACAGGAGTCTTGCAGAAGCTGCAGAGTTCCTTCATGAAATGAGCAAACAGAAAGCTTGGCTGCTTTAGGTTAAGGCATTGAGGAGATCAGGCTTGAAAAGGGACAGTTGTTTGGCCAGGTTAGTGTTGTCTAGGCTGTATTTGGAAGTATAATAGGAGAGCATTGTTTATGTACATGTAAGCAAATTTATTCCAATAGATGCTTTATGTTCTGTCTTGCTGTCCTTTCCAAGGCTCACCTGGATTATGTGCAAGTAGCTACTTCTATATGGCTAGATAGGGGATGTGTGTGGATTTATTCATTTAAATTGCATTTAAATGTGAGAGAAAATTCTTTTAAATTTACTGTCCAACAAGTGTGCAACCATTTTATAAGACACTGTGGCAATTTATTCAGGATGTGCTTTGATACTATCTCTTTGTCAGGTTTCAAGGCTCAAGATTAAATGCTAGTGGAGGTGGGAATGCAATCTATGCCATGGAATAAGCCCTCACTTCCAACTTGTGTTCTTCTTTCCTTTAAGTTTAATAAACTTAGTTAAAACACAAAACAAAATGAGGCTTAGTTCATTTAAAGATGTTGGTACATCTGACTGCCTCAGTGGAGGAGAAGAATTCTCTAGTACCTTTCAGTACCAGGCTCAAAATTAGGAAAATCCAGTATCAAGCCTATTTCTGTTTTGTTTTCAATGGCAAAGAAAGGGAAGAATATTAAATGAAAACATATAATGCAATTTCTCTTATTGAACATTATCTTAATACCAAAGGTTATATTTTCCCCTCAGACCTATGAAATGCATTTTGTACAGGAAATACCAAATGGACATCTATATTTAATATTGATTAGGGCACAGATTAGAAAAAAAAGAAGTTTATGACTTGAAGTATATAAGGTGAAATGTTTGTTTTCCATGCAGTTGAAACTGTTTCTGAACATCTGGTGTTGTGAACTCTGTAGTCATGAAGAGACCAAAGGGCACTGTATTTGTTTGATTTTAAACACAGGGTCTAAAACATACAAAAAACACTTTGTCATCTAGAGTGTTAAGCATGGGATCTCAGAGACTTGCCTCTTTTCAGCTGAAATGTAGTTCTGGTTGCTTTTGACGCTTTTTTTTTTTTTTTTTTTTTTTATACCTAGGTAAGTTCAAGTCTTTATGGTGTGCTGTAGGGGGGATTAGTTTTGCGGTTTGACTTTTTCCCCCATTTATTATACTTTTGCATATGATATTGAAGTACCTTGATTATCAACTATTCTTAGGATACGTTTTTCTAAGATAATCTGTGGCCTGGACTATGTGCGCTATTTTTGCTACTGTGGAGGTGCTTCTTATTGGTTACTCTACTTATCAGTCAACAGGTTATCAACTGAGCAAATATTTCAGTGATAAATGATCAGACAGTTGTAGTCAGATTCCAGTCTCATGTCTGAAATAGACATTTTTTTGGTTTGCACACTTTGCCTGATAAGATTATTTCTTTCTGTGACCTTACAGAAGGTCTGTTTTCTTCACATACTCTCACTTGCTAGAATTTTTTGGGCTTAGTATCAGAAGATAGTTTGACTGTATATTTAAATCTGCATGTTAGTCTGTTATCTAGAAAAGGTGGATCAATCAATTTCATTCTAGATTTATACTACAAATTATTTAGTTCAGTATACCAATACAAAAAGAAAACAAATTAATTAAGAATCCAGAAAATATGCAGAAAGTCTTCTGCAAAGTCTTGAAAATCCATGAAGTTTACTTGCATATGATTACAGAAGTAAAAGGGAAAAAAAGCCCACCCCAATCCCTTAGGCTTTGTTTAAGAGTTTGATAATGATACACTTTGTCTGATACATAGTATTTTTTGAAAGATGTGTTTATATGCCTGTGATTCTGTGCATGCACACTTTACATGCATATCTATAACACAAAAATATTATATCATGTCTGTATCCGCTAATCTAACATGATTAGGTTGGCCCTGCTTGTTTCACTTGACAGGCAGGCAGTGACATCAATCAAAATTTCTGCCATTCATGTTGCTTTTCACAGTGCCAGTGAGAGTCCTGACAGGTTTCTTTAAAGTGGGATAGCAATAACATCAGGATTTTGGTATTCACCTATATGGATCATTTCAGTATTTAATATGTGTTCATTTAAGCTTGCATTTTAATGGTACAATAGTGTACATTAAGAGATACCCAGGTGTTCTAACTATCTCAAGTGTTTTACGTTCTGAACCAAAGGGTGATTTGTTTCAAGATTGCACAGGCAATTTTTGCATGTGACTAAAACATGTCTTACGGAAACCTTTTGTGTTTTATTTTGGGGAGTGCCCATCTTTGTTTTCTAACATAAAGCATTTGGAATTTTTCTTATATGACCTTTCATTTTGTTTGAAAAGGATTGAAAAAAGTAAGAAAAGAATGTGTTAAAGTTTTATTTTCCTGGAAAGATGTAGTAGAAAAATCAACTTTATTTTCAAACTGTATTTTCTGTTAGACCCTATTTCATGTTTACCCTCAAGTTATTGCAAAGTATTGAAATGTTTAAAGCAGTTATATCAGAAGTTAAATCATGGATGACATAGATGGCACCAAGATATTTAATATATATATTCTGATGGATATTGATGCTTTGTGACTTTAACAAGCATTTTGGTTCAGCAAATTGATGAGCTAAGAATTATTTTCTGCTCCCAATGCACTTGATGGAGACTTACTTCTGTCTTAAGTTCTAAACTCAAACTGGCTTTTCAGTTGGACAATATTTGCTGTCATCTTTGACTTAATTCAAAATGGTATTTAGAAAAGCATCTAGTTTTTGTTGGTGGGGGTTTTTTATAATTTTTTTGTATGTGTGATCTGCCCAGGGGACATATTTTTAGAAAGAAGAAGCTAGAACAGAGTTCACTTCAGATACCAAACAAAAAACCCCAACAACAACAACAAAAAAAATGCGCACCAAAAAAACACCAAAAACAACCAAAAAAAGGAAACACAAAAACCCCAAATAAATTTGGCCTGTTTGAGTAGTCATTCAGTAATGGATACAGTATTTTAACTGAAATATCTTTTTTTTTTAAGTGCCTGTTGTGCTGTACAAAATGCTAATGTAGGTGCCAAATGGGAATATCCTCTACCATGGATAAGATGAATAAGGCACTTCAGAGTGAGATCCAAAACAGCTGGCAAAATGCGAAGTGCATGATTGTAAAGCTACTTTGCATTAGAACTAATCAAAATAAGGTGTTGCAGATGGGTGTATCCTAAATGAAGTTGTCATTTAATTGAAATCTCTCCACCTGTGCTCTTTCTTTAGAAACTAACGCAACAATCAAGGAATGCCCTTGTCATGTAAAAAGACTTTAAATTTTTGCCTTTCCTGTCCCCTCAGGTGAATGCTTTTCCCTTTTTTTCCACTCTCTTCCTTCCATTGCTGCTGTGGTACAGCAAGTTGGGTATTTAGTCCCCACTGCCTCTCTTCCTTTTCCTCCTCAGGACAGTGACAGTATTCAAAAAGGAGAAATGGAAAATGCACCTACCAGCTAGTGCAGTGTGCAGAAAGATAAATCATGTAGTTTTGAATCATGCTGGTCTCTTCCAGTCTAGTAATATAAGTGCAGCCATGGCAACTCTCCTTAATTCTTTTTTCCAAAAGACTCTGTGATAAAGGGTAGCTGGAATAGTAATCTGGCCCTTGCGAATGAATCCTTTGTTCTGGAAGCACTTTTGACTTCTGCTGAACAGGAGTGAAAATGCTGTTTCTCTGAATAGCATGCCCAGTCCACAGAAGAGTCTCATGTCTCTTTGAGCAATATGCATTTGCTGAACTGACTCTAGTAGGTCATTTTATGGATGGCACAACAGAAGGTTGTCTAGAAATCTATAGAGGTAATATCCAAAAATAAATTTGGAGAGGACTTACAAGAAAATTTTAGACTAAAAAATACACATATTGTTTGGGAGAAGTGTGAAAAGATTTAGATGACATTCGTTGATGACCCACTGTGGTCCCTTCCAACCTTACCCATTCTGTGTCATTGCATAACACTCATTTAACTCTATAATAGGGAAGGGTAGATATGATAGGTGCAAAGTATGATTTTACTGATAAAAATTTTGGTTGATATAGCTAAACGTGCCTGTATTTCAGTAAAGAATTAGGAGTTGCCACTAGGATGTTTGAATGTTATTTGTGTTAAAGTAGTGAATGTTTACTGTTATCTGCTTTTCAGATTGCTTTGTGGTATCTGATTTAAAAGCTCCATCTAATTCTATTTCCTATCTAAACTGTGCAAGTTGAAGCCCCAACTGCAGATGTGAATTGACATGGGGAAATTGCAAGATTCTCATCATACACAGAGCGATTGTCCCAAATTTAAACATGGAATTAATAGTATAATGGTACCTAATGGTCTGTATTTCTGGCCTTCTGCATCAATCAGTAATTGCATTCCAAACAGTGCATCATTTCTGTGAATCAGTGCATGTCTAAATTATTGACATAGTGATGATTTCTACATATAACAAGAAAAAAAAGTCTGTCTCAGAACAAATCAATCCCTCTAAAATCAACCAAAGTTTGGGATGGATTAAATAATGCAAACAATTTATTGGGAATAATTCCTAAGGATTGTCCCCAAAATTGATTTGTCTAATGTGGTGTGCTACCCTTTACATGTTATGTGTTCAATTAATCCAAGTCTTACAATTACAGAAGGGTTATTTTTTACAAGGGAAGTAAGCTTCATAGCATTTAAGTGGGCTTTAAGTGTTGTACTGAATTCTCTGATTCATACATTGGTTATGTAATGATCTTGAAAACCACTGAAAAATGCCCCCTTTCACCACAAAAAAAAAAAAAAAAAAAAAAAAAAAAAAAAAGTTTTTATTTTTTTTCCCTTTTGCCTTTAATAGAACTATAAAAAAGGCTGACTAGTCTGGACTCTATTGCTATGTAGAAGCTATTTTAAAACATCTAGCCATCTGCTTAATGGCTGGTAATACCTTTCTAATGGTCACTCTTGATAAGATACTTTCAATTTGCTATAGTAGTAGTAATCAAACAGCCAAGCACATTCTATGTGGCTGAGATTGTTCACCACTTTCCTATCAGCGAAAGGGTTGTTACAGTCTTGCATAGTATTAACAGAATAGCAGCTTTGAAAGTTTTGTGTTTAAACAGCATTTTTTCTGGATGAGAAATATGGATCTGAATTGTGAATTTATCAGGAGTTATACAAAGGGATAATTTTCAGTGTTTATGTGTCCAGGTTTTGTGGTTGTAACAGGTCAGTTTAATTAATAATTGTCCTTTCTTCCCCTGGATTATATATACTGAATTGCTATCATCTAGGTCCTTGCATTCTTTTGTGTGATCCTGGCAGCTGGTGACGGCTCTGCAAATTATGAGTTTCTTGGCTTAAAACAGATTAAATTGCAGACAAAACAAGCTATCAGCTGAGTAAATACTGCACCTCTGTTTGGCTTCAGTGAGAAGAAGGAGATTAGCGTGAGTACTTAGTGTTCATAATTACTAGTAAGAGGCAAATAGTAGGCTCAGGCTGACTGGAGATTGTTCCATTATATCCAATTAACACCCACTTGATTATTGTTAATTACTTGTGTTGGATGACAGAAGAGTAAAGATGTCATACTTCAAACATACAAATACCATCTGGGTCATCAGTATGCTGACACTGATAATATCGTACTCAGATGCCACTAGGTATTTTCTCTGTACAGTTTTTAGACTTCACTGCTTTTATCACTTCTTAAAATTCTTCTTAAATATACAGCATAAATAAAGATTTTTTTTTTTTTCCTAGAAACAACAAAAAGAGCTGTATTTTGCCTTTTGAGTTCTTAAGGATAAAAAATAAAATCTCAAACACCACGAGATTTCTGTTGATGATAATTTTTTTGAAAAGGCTTTGTTATGCGGTAACCAGCTGAGGCTGAGACCCATGGACATGGGTAGAAAGCAATGTGTTTGTTATTCCAGTGTCAGGGTCACAATTTTCAAATTTAATATGTTGGGATACTTAACTCTCTTAGACTTCTTCAAAAACTGTAAGTTCAAATATAGTGATTTACATAAATATTATTGTCACTTTTCTTGGTTACGGGTAAAGCATTGTGATTAATGACTGAAACTAATATCATAAAAAGGTGAGTTCCCCAAGTGCAATGAGTTAATGAAGACCTTTCACTTTTTACGTTGTAATATATATTTAAACAGTAAAGGAACAGGCATTAGAAAGGCTATTGAAATAAGGAATTCCTAAGTATATTTAAAGATTTAAACAGGGAATTGAATACCTTGACTAGTCATTTGGAATCTATAATGTTAAAATACTCTCCTTTTAAAGGGCATTCACAGCATTAAAAATCACCTTCCAAATACTGTAAATATATATATTTTATAATGAATAGATATCAGTGAAATGGAATATTGTCATAGGATAATAGGTTCTGGCTGATGAATGCTGAAGCAGAGCCAAAATTCTCAGTTTTAAAGTAGGAGACATTGATCCTGTGGCAATCTTTTATTACAATTTACTTTTATTTCTCTGATGCCACCTGGCCAGTGTGGATACCATCATCTTGTGTCAATGGGACACTTAGAATTATAGCATGTAGAAAACTGTACACATCTAGAGGCCTCATGTTTTGCTGCTGTTTAGAGGATCACAGAAGGAACAGCTGTCAAACTCACTTCTTAGTTTTGCAAAATTTTATGCTACTCAAGGTGAAGAAATACATTATCAGTGTTGAGTCTGTGAAGTGATGGAGAAGTGATTCAACATGCTTCTAATAAGCAGCATTTATAGATAGGTTCTTCAGCTTTATAATGTAGCAAAGAAGTAGACAGAACAGCACGCTTCTGTATTTGTTCTTCCATAGTAATGGTGTCCTATCCTTTTATGAGTGTTTCTTGATTTATTTTTTGTTGTTGTTGTAGCATTTTTTGTATGTCAAGTGACATTCCCTTACTTTAAGTATATGGTAGTTGGGCACATCTCACTGCTAGGTTTTCCTTACTGTAACCTATTTGACTCAAATTTTTTGATGGCCCTTGTTTTTGTTTTGTGATGTCGGTACAGTGCCCAGCAAAGCATGTTCCTGACTTTTGGTTGTACTGGTTTCTAATCTGATTTACATATACTAACCTGAATGCTCATTTCAGAGTTTGTTTGGAACCAAAATATCTTCATCTATATTCCTGCAATAAATAGATTGAATTTGCAAATAAGAAAAGTAATGTCAAAGCCTCCTAAAATTCACTGGTTTTAACAGAAAAAAAAAAAGTGTAACGAATTAGGTAGTTCCTCCTGTTATTTTCAAGTGTTCTTTAAGGGAGTGCTTAGGATGTTTTACTTGATTTAACTTAGACATAAGTAATTCTCAATTCAGAGCAATGGTTTAGAACTTGACTGAATGTCCTTTTTGTGAAGTAATTATCCTGATTTCCTTGCTAAATGTTATTTTATGCATTATATTTAATAGCCTCTTTTTCTTTGGTATGGTAGAATAATGATAACACCTCTAACACCTAGGAACAGAATATATCCTCTGTTTGGTTTCTTCGCAGTTTAGCATTCAGGCATTAGAGTAATATGGGGTTTTTTTTCTGCACATCTTCACAACTGATGTATTAGAACAAACTATGGGTAAGCTTTTTAACTCAGCGGCATTTTTTGCTTCTATAAACTCTGTGTTCTTGTGTCTCTTTGGAAGATGTTGTGTACACTGCCTCTATGGGGATATTAGGGACCTTTTGAGTAACTGAAGTCACTGCTATGACATATTAAGTTTGCAGTATTCGAAAGCCATGTCCATATAGGATACTTTTGTGATTAGGTTTATAAATGCATAGGAGGTGTACTGCTTGTCTTTGAGCACACGGATCTATGGGTAAGAAGTACCATTCAATTTTTTCTGACAATTTCAGGTGTATTTTGTTTGCGATACCACATGTGGCCTTCTTAGTAAGTGCAACATGCTTTGAGTTTTCTCATTTCCTATGATGAAGAGCTTCCCTTGCTTCCTTGAGATTTTACTTTCCTGATAGTTTTTTTTTGGAGAAGTGGTAACTCAGTGGTTCTATAACAGATGTTGTTCTTATCTTAATCCTGTACTAGAAATCATTCTCTTGGCTCAGACATGCTCTGGTAACTCAGTCAATTGATAGGTGAGCAGATATTCCAGTGTCCTGGCTGCTTAGTGCTGATTTGGTTATGAGACAAAGCCAGAAGCTAAGATAATCACATTTCAGTGTGTGTTTTAAGGTGTACACAATCTCTGACTCTTAACCTAGAAAACTACCACTGAGAGATGAACTTGCTCTCTTCACTGCTGAGCTGAGTGGAGCTCTTACACAGCAGAATATCATCATTTATTGTGTATGTTGTAATACTGTGTAGCATACTAAACTGTCAGGTTTCTCAATACTTACTTATACTTCTTATTTTTTGTGGCTGAGTACAAGGACAGTAGGGCATGACTATGCTTTCTGATAAATCTCTTAATGAATCGGCTTTGTGTTATGTATTTCCTTCTGCAGTCTCCTATGATATAAATACAGTTTCAGTGCTTCTTTCCTCTCTCCCTCAATTGTTTTTATGAGGAAAAAAAATTAAAGGCAAAGCAGTGTTTGTTACAAAGTTTGAGTTCTGTGACAGTTGTGTCTTATAAATTCTAGAAATTAAAGTTTTGCAGGAGAAAAATTTAAATATATTCATCCTGTATCAAATTGAACAGTATTGCAGTAAATGTAAAGAAATTCTTATAATGATTAATATTGCATCGAAATTTAGAGAGGTTGATTGTGCCAGGAAATTGAAAGAAATTTTAAGGGAAATATGACATGGAATCCAAAGTATATTTTATCTTTGAATTAAATGTGTTTTATGGACAATTAATTAATTTTTAATAGTGGCATACAGGATTACAGTTTATAATCTTACATCAACTGCAGAGGAGACAATATGGCAGCAATCCTGATGAAAAAGAACAGCTGTGCAGTTGTGTGCCACTGACCACTTCACAGGATATGACACCAATAGTATGTTTCTATGACTAGACTTCAGCCCTGTATCTTGGAATTCTTTTGTAATGTAAAAAATATTTATTGAGCTTTTTTCTCTGACCATTTGCTGTTGAGAGAGATTTTACTGCAGTGGACTCAAAAACATAAATCTCTGTTCTTTCCCTAACTGCCACCTAAAGTCATGGTAGACATTCCAAATCTAAGACAAGTAAGAGCCCTGCCCTTGTATCAGGTGTTTTCAGAAAGGATTTTTTAAGAAGTACAAATTCCTGATGGAAAATATTCCTGTTGAAACGTACGAGCCTTAAATTCCACTCTAAGAAATCTGGAAACGTTTGGTTTAATGTTACCTCCAGAGAGGTGGGTGAGTAGTGGAAAAATCTCTTCCCTCTTTCCTTTTGTTTTTATTTTTTTGGATGTAAGAGCAGTTTAGTCATTTGCTGAATCTTGGAAATTAGAAATAACAATTATCTTTCAAGATTAAATATTCTTGTGTTGACTTCAGTACTTTCTAAGCTAACTGAATCACTGTTTCTTTAGAAGAATAAGAATATCAAGTAGAAAATTACTTAAAATTTTATAGGTCCCCCTCACTTCTGAAGGATTAATGCATCCTAATGATTATTTTTCAAGGCTAGCTGTGAGGGTGATCTTTGAGCCACATCTTCCTGCTCTTTTTTCACCCTTTCCATTCCCCCATAGCATTTTAGATGAATATGCTATAGAGTTTTGGAAATTCTGAGTATTTCTGACATTTATAGTTTTGCCAAGGAGTCTGGATGTGAATGTTTGTTTTTACAGTCCTCGGTGAACCCAGCTGGAATCTTTGTAAGGTGATAGTTTGTGTTCCTTTGCATTTTTTAATGCAACTGTAGTGATGTAGTATTTATATTACTAATAAAGATCCCATAAATGTGCATTCAGAGCATCTGTGTGATTGTATACAGTGCCTAGCAAGAGGGTCATTGATGTGACATGGATGATGCATTATATGTGATTATTTGTTGCAGGCCAGTTAGTTGTACTGTATGCACACAGAACATTTTATACATTAAAGCCCCTTTCAGGTCCTTAACCTGACCAATTTAAATAGAACTCTCCCTCCCCCCACCACCTAATTCACTCATTTGTTAATACAAAAATACCTTTCAAAAGCTGAGCCATCCTGTTTGTATTTATATTGCAGTCCTTTGCTTGCCATGCTAAAGAGGCACATGGCTTGCAATAATTGACCTGGACACATCCACATAGTGATTTGCAGATAACCATGAGCTTCTTGAGCCTGGTTATGACAGAAAACTGCCTACACTTATCATCTGACCTGTTCTGGCAGCACAGTGCAGGTACACAGGGCAGGAGGAGCTCTCCCAGGAGGCAAAGCTTATTTGCTCAAGCCCTAACATTGATGTAGCCAAATGCTGAATGAGCAGAGCAAGTTTATGACTGAAAGAACTTTGGGCAGAGGGGAAGCTTTTATCAGTCTGAAAATCCCTGGTCACTCCAGCAGAGACAGGAGCCGAGAAAGCTCTCTTTACTACTTTGACTCTGTATTTAAAGATCAGAAAAACACTATGTAATTGAATACTATATTGTAAGTAGAACAACCTGAGCATAGCTCTAAAGTGTCTGACATAGACGGATTTAGTACTGATCTTTTAATTTGTTTTTAGGTTAAGCAAAAGCATTAACACTTTATTGAAAAGTTCTCATTTGTGTATATCTGTTACTGCAGGCATGGCTCCAGTTTATTTTAAGCAATCCTTAAATTAGGCTTAATCATTCGAGGGAAGATGACATGGGTTTAACATTGTCACATCTTTCATCGTTATTGCTTCTTTTTTAAATAATATAATTTGTGACAAATGTGAACATTAATTACAGTTAACAAAGCAATGTAACATGAAGTGTTCGTATTTTAAAAAACATCCAATCAGTGAGATTATATCTTACACCAAGCTTTAAGTCAAAGTTCAAAAGTCAGAAATCAAATACCATCAGTTATCAAATTATGTTAATGGTTCTAATGAAAGCTTCTGGTATTTTGCTCAACACTGTGTTGTTATTATGGTAACTAATAGGACAAGAAAGGCTGATGGCCGTGAAAAAATTAAAACTGACTGCTAGAATTTTTTTTATTTTTTTTTTTTTATTTGACAATCTGTTTAGTCACCCAGAGTTACCATGTGGTACACTTAGCTTTTTCATCAGGCATAAGAAGGGTATAAACTGTATTCTATAACCATTTTAACACACTTTACTTCCACCTCTTTAAAAAACACTTTCACTTAAGTTTGAGTTGCAAACCAACAAAGCAAAGAAAATGAAAGGCTGACATTTGGTCACAAATCTTTACAAGAAACTCTGCAGCACTTACTAGATACATTGACCTGAAATCTCTGTATACAGTTTACAGAGTTGAAAAAGGAATAATTGATCACAACTTTTATTAATTTATGTCAGTGTTTGGTAGCTGAAATTTTTGAGGGGCAGATTTGTTTTGCTCTGTACTGACTTGAAGGGCTCAATGCTGCAGCTGAGAAATTCAAATAATTCTCAACCATGTTGTGTTTTAGTATGGTTCAGTATTAGCTGAAACTTTCCAATTTCCTATGAAATCTGAAGGATTAATCTTATTAAAATAGAACCTTTTTTTTTATAGCTTTGAAGAATTGAGTCTTAATTTCCTTGACTATTTTTTTCATAATGTTTTGTGAAGCAAATTATAACACTTATGTAGAGATTCGTAAGTGTCTTGACAAACTTGCACATTTTATTTATGCTCTTAAATTACTGATGGGACTTGGAGCACTCATAGTATGTGTTATTATTTATCAAATACTAGGTTAGAGATGTAAACTCTTTTACCTTTATAAAGCCCAAAATCTGACGTTGTAATCCAAAATAATGCAAAAATAGAGAAGATTCAGACTATAAATAACAATTATTAAGATTGACAAACACACAGTTTTGAGGGAAGCAATGATTTTTCTGGACCCAGATTTCAAGACACTTCCATGTAAACATGGTAGGAGAATTTCCATGGCCGAGATATATATTAAAGTCACGTTGTGTGGTGAAAAAGCTGTGGATCTAGGGAGGAGTAGGAAGAAATACATAGATGGCAGCCAAGATGAGTCAGCTTATGAGGACTGAAGTGTTTCCATGTAACTATAATATTGCTTTCAGATAAATCATGCCCAATCACCAAATTCTGAAATTGGTGCACATTAGGGTTTGAATTTCTTTTATTCTGGAAAACAGTTCTCTGCATGGGGCTGCAGAGAATGATGAGAAAAGGCCCTTGAATGACAAGCAATGCCCACTTTCACTTATTTTGAATATATGAATCTGGACAGCCATTTGCAAAAAGTAGAATACAAGGATTTCCTTTTACATGTGGAAGTTTCTTAGTTTGTTTTGCTATATCTGTGGATAACATTGATGGAATTAAAATTATTGGGTAGAGAAAAGTAACTTTTTGATCACTCCCTTTCTTTTTAAGTGTGGTGAAAGAACAGCATGCTAATTTGACACCTCCCTCCCCGAGGATTTCTTACTTAGAAGAGGTGCAATAAATATTTTTAAAATAGAGGCAAGAGGAGTCTATTGTAAAAAAAAGAGAGAGTAAATGGCAGTGGGTTTATTTTTTTTTTGTAACACAGGGAGTAAGCAAATCTTGGACTTCTTTTTTTTTTTTTTTTAACTTCCTAGACAGACAAAGGTGCTTCTGAGGTTTGAAGCAGAGGAGTCCTGTAATAATTTTGAAGCTAGAAGCTAAAGCAAGCATGATTCCTGAAAATGTGATCAGTATGGAAAATCTGTATACAGAAACTTTAAAATGTGTTCAGTGCAGAGATTTCAGACATGCATTTTGATTTCTCTGTGATGATGATCTGACCCTAAATTTACTTGTTGTAGTCCTGAGTGATATTCTTGTAATGGGCAATCGGTGCAGATAGTAAAAGCTTCAGGAAGTTTACAAGAACCTTAAAGTTAACAAATAATGCTTACTGTATTTAAAGTGAAGGAAACAAATATTATCTGAAAGAGAAGATAGAAAGATCACCTTCTAATTTCAAATGGTGATAAAAATAATAGCTGAAGATGTACATGTTAGAACATTTACACTGTAGACTCACTTCAACCTTGGACTATCTCTCTGAAATGCAGTATCAAAACAAACATCAGACCAGTTCTGATGTGAGATCTTAAATTTTAATGTCAAGTGTGCAATATACTATATTTTGCTATGAACACAGCACAGTCAAAGCTGTGTTCTTAGAACTTTGACTACGCTTATTGTTTTGGGTTATTTCGTTAAAAATCTATTGCAAAACTGCAGTCAAAACCTGTAAGAGAATATTCAAGTATATTAAGTACATTTTGTTCCTAACGTGTTTAATAAATGTAGGGAGTGGTGTGCGCATCTGGGTACAAACATATACCAAATTTATTTCATCCACTATTTACTCAAACAGTAACTGATAAATAATACTTTCACATTTTTGTTGTGTTTTATTTCTGCCACACCAGGGGCTCAAAAAATGAATGTGTCAGTAAAGGATTTGACAGTGTGTTACGACAGTCATCAATCCAGCAAGCCCTGTAGCCATAAATAAGCTTCATACAGTGCCACACTAAAGAGGACAGTTTTTCTTCTGCAGGACATTGAAAATGTCACGGCAAGGGAATTGTTTGTCCCTGTCTCCACGACAACGCCACCAGCACTTATCATTAACTTTCACACCAAGATTTTAATCAGCGGTCTTTGTGGCATAAGACTGAGTCAACATCAGCCCAAATTTTCGAAGCCGTTATTCTAATTATGACGAGAAGCTATAGATTGATGAGCTTAGTTTTCTGCAAGGACTGGTGGCAGTTAATTCCTGTGACCTGTGTGCCTCCAGTAGTCTCTTTTCGAGATGGAGTCTTGAAAGTTCGATTATTAGTGACAGGTTGTAAGTGAGAAGAAGCTTATCTCTCCAGAGAGTGTTGATAACTTGAGACAAGGTTTAACTAGGAAGTAGTGCGACAGTAGATGGCAAAAAAAAGAAAAAGAAAAAGAAAAAAAAAGGGGAAAAAAGCTCCTTCTCTATCTCTGGCAAGCACACTGTAATGAGAAAATACAGACAGCCACAATTTCACAAGTTGTAAATTCTGGTAGCCTTCAATTGTAAATTCTGGTGGAGCCTGTTTTGCTCAGCTATCTGATAATGTGTGAAAATATTTGTCCTGCTCTTTCTTCTGTGTGAACACATAGTGCTTTTCAGCAAAAGCATTAAACATTCAGAGCCTTGGTATGTGCAGTTCCATCAGGTTTATAAGTCCCTGAAAAATGAGAAGAAATATGACATTTCCTTATGTGAAAAGAAAAATAGAAGCACTTACTGCCTCATTTTCATGTGTATTGAGACTGGCCAAACCAGTATTATCATTGGTGTTAATATTATTTATGTGCAAACAGTGTGCTCAGAGCTGTACAAGTCAAACAAGACAACGTGTCCTTGCTCTGAGGGGCTTGTAATCTAAGTAGACAGACAATGCAAAATGCACTGGGAAAACCTAGAGGAGAATTATGTCTGAGTTTATTTCATTTATTTGTTCTTGGTGATGGGTAGGCAATGTTATTTTTGCTGACTAGAATCTGTGTTTGCAGAAGGAGTGGTGTCAGAAAGGTGAGGGCTCTGCATGTGGATTGAGCAGGAACTATGGGAGCAAAAATGTTTGAATAGTCTGTAGAAGGATTTATTAGTGGAGGAAAAGAAAAATTGTTGGGTGAGTTAAGCATCAGTATGCCTCTTTCAAAGAGAATAAACGGGAAGACAGAGACAGAGTAGTTATTGAAGATCATACAGTTAAACAGTGGCAGAGTTGCCAGCATCTCAGTATTTAGAGATTCAGAGATGGCTGCTGCTCTATTGATTAATTGCCTTTTGTCTCTGATTTCTGTTAGGGATTAAGTAACTTGTGGAACTGTACCAACAAGGTGGAGAAATAATTCTGGAAATCATTCACTGACTCCCTGCTATTTCTGCTGGTTGTTTGCTTTGCATTTCTCAAACCATTTTGGGGAAATGGATGTATAGGAATGAAATCCTGCTGAGCTGCATAAGAGAGGTTTTCTTTCAAATGGTCTGGAAACATTTGAGCTTCTTCTAGGATCTCCAGATCTCATTTAATCAGCATGGCTATGGCAGATATATTCATTCTTAAGTATGCTCCAAAAATCGTGAGCGTGGCTAGCTACTAAATACCTAGGAGGACAGGCAGAGCAGTGAATAAAAATAAAAGAATAAAGGTATGTGGTTAGCTTGAGGAAAAGCAAGGACTGCAAGAAGCACCCGAACATGTTACTAAAATAAACAGTAGTAGTGGAAATTATCTGTTGTATTCCTGATACTGCTGCTCATTACATCAGAAATTCCACTCTTTTAAGTACTGAGTGCCGTAAATATGGAAGCTATTGATCCAATTTGCTATGGAAATTAATAGAATTCCTAAAGCTGTCTCCTAGTGGAAAAAGATTTCAGTTTCTTTTAGTTTTCTCATTTTATTTCCTCAGTTGTTTCATTGCTATGGTCAGCAAGCAATGGGACTTGGCAATGTGCGTTGTCTTGAAGGTTCAGCAAATTGCACAATCAAGAGAGTTTTTTTAATAAGGATTTTGTAAGATCCATCTACTTTTGAAGGATGAATAAAGTTACCAAACTGAATGAAAGCAAGTGTTAAAAACCTTGAGTACAGAATACTTTCTTTAATCTGTTCTATTGCTTATCTCAAGCTTTCCATGAGAGGAAAAACTTTTTGTTTAAAAGTGTTCAAGTCTTAACTGTGACCATTTAGATATAAATTGCAGTTGGAAATTGACCATGTTTTTCATGAGTGCCATATAGTTGTGCATAGTTGGGGGTTTGACTGTGCTAGGTCACTGTCTTGCCAGTTGTACTGGCATAATTTTGCTGGCAGTTTCCTTGGGCAGGGCCAGGTATGCCAGAAGAAGGAGCATTTTCATCTAGTATTGTTGAAACTCATTGAACAAATGCATAGTCATGTCATCCTGACCATCCTTATACCACAGATTTTGCTGTCATGGTGTTTTTTCCCTCCTACTCTTCCAGCTCAGTTAGCTGTGCTATCAGAACTTTGTGACTGCTTACAGCAATGCAGCTGCTTCTGTCTCTAAACTTCACATTCACAGCTATAAGACCCAATTTTTTTCAGTGAGTCAAATTTTTCTGTTTGGAAATGAATAAAAATTGTTAATAATTTCATGAAACAAAGAGAAAAAAAGTGATAGTAGCATGTGAATATTAGGATGTGGGGAAGGAATCCTTCTCTTTGCTTTCTCAGAGGTACTGGAGATAAGCAAAAGGGAACGATCATAAATGAGAGACTATAATTAAGATTAAACTAGATGAGAATTAGATTTTTTTGGTCAAGAAGCACTGTTTTGTATGGTGAAGAGCTCTAGTCCACAGTGACAATAAGATTAAAGAGCTCTAGTCCACATTGACAATAAGATTAACAAACTGTATAGATGGAGCATTAAAATTTTCACTACAAATTTGTTCCAAAACTGTTGTTTCTTTTGCAGAAACCTAACCCAATTTGCAAATTGCCTTGTAGCCATTGGTGCAGCTCCTTTCATTCTAGCTGCATATGATATTCAAAGGATGAGTTGGAAATTAAATATGTTTTGCAGAAGCAGTAGAGTGCCACACAGATCTAAGTTTTTAGCCCCTGATTTTAACCTACTGAAAGTTGATGTAACCAGTGGAGCTATTCAGCAGGTTTTGGAGCTTTCTTTTTTTTTTTTTTTTTTTAAGGCCTGTCTGTCCTTGTTAATTAGAAGTGTACATATTGGGAAATTAACTATGAAATACTAAAAATGATAAATTATTTCTTATTTGAAAGTATAAATTAAAGGTTTAGTGTATATAAAATTTGTCATGTTTAATTGCAAGTTCAATTAAAATTCAGGATAATGATGATTTATACAGGATTCTGTGTAATTTGATATTCATTAGCTTAGCCAGACACATGCTGATATTAGCTCGTTAATTATGTTTCCTTTTGTTGAAAGCAGCCTTGTGAAAGCAATCTGCTCAAAGTTTTTTAAACTCATTCTGCTAAATGAATATTTGGCAGCTGTTCATGTTATTGAGATGGTCACTGTGGCTTCACTTCTCTCACATAGCATCAATCATACCTACTGAATGACAAACAAGGCTTTCTCGTTACAAACCCATTTATGAAGGTTATGGTTGACATTAAAGAGCTATTGTATGGCAGCATAATATTGCTTTACAGTAATGTTAGAGTGTAACTACAGCTAGAATAGGCCTCTCCCACACAACCAGAACAAATATAGTTTAGCACGAAGAAAAAAAATCCTGTTTCTGATGCAAGTAATGTAATCAGTGTATGAAGTGCTGCTTTCACATCTCTGGAATGTGGAAGGGAACACTGTAAAAGTTGTGAGACATTAATGTATAAAAAGGCAATGTGTGTAGCCTTCTGGGGTGTTAGCTCCATGCTCTTCAGGTGTTCTTAACACTCTCTTCTAAGTGGAACTGACCTGAATAATTTTAGAAATGGATGTCATGAAGTGGTTCCCAGGGAGAACTACATCCAGCTGGGGAGAGGAGCCATCATTTGGCAGGAATCAGCTCTGCTCTGTAGGCCTCTAGCCTTTGCATTAAGTAATTTTTCAGAATTGTCAAGGCTGTGGGGGATTGAGCAGCTTAACATTTCAGGATCACTAGAGATTTTTATCTGAAAATATTTGAGGTAAATGCATTTGATATTTAATGAAAAGACAAGTATAGCTTTGAAAGATTGATGGCAGGAAATCTAATTCTTTTGTTTCTACTAAAAAGAAAATGCAACAAATGTACTGCAGGCTATGACACTCAAAAGGAGTTATCATTTCTCTGAGCATTTGCTACAGGAGTATAACCGTATCTTTATCTCAGAGTGTTGTCCAGCCTCTCTCCTTTCCATTAGCAGTCAGTAATATCACAGACCTGCTCAGATTCTGCTTCTTGAATCTGAAGAGATCTTGCTCCTGGAGTTCATAAGTCAGTTTTATTTGCTGGAGTAAACTCACTGACTTCAGGGACGGAAGAGGTGCTGGAATGATGTACCTGTTAGATGGTTTTGTTTTACCCAAGGGAATGAATGTTGAGGCTCAGGATCAGTGTGTTGACTTGGTGTCCCTTTCAGAACTTGCTCTTGTGATGTGCTCTTTGGGTATTTTTTTGGTGATGTGCTCTTCATTTTTCTTCATCCGATCATGCTATGTGCTTCCAAGGAAGGGGCAACAGCCAAAATCAATAGATACTTGTCCCACCCACCTACATCCTCCATTTTTTTTGAGAAATGCTAACTGTGAATTCAGTTTAAAATGCCTCTTAAAGGGGAGATGACAATATTTAATCAAGTGGAAGTTTACGTGTTGATTACATTAACTTGAATTAAGACAGACTTTACGTTGCATTACTAGTTGGTAAATCACTGTTATTTATCAGCTGGAAGAGTTTCACTTATCTGTGGTTATTTTGCTCACAACTTAGCTCATTAGCATAAAAGTTACTCTTACATCTCTCTGTAATCTTTCTTGCATAGTGATGTAGTGCTAGTAAAGACTTTTTAACAAGATAGTTCATCATTGTTGATTCTGTTGGAGGTATAGCTCTTGGGTTAGAGAGGTGAGTGGTGTGTTTCTGTAGTTAGTATGATAGTAGCTCCTGCAGACTTGTGAGAAGAGCTTAATATGAGAAGTAGATGTGATAGAAAAGATTTGCAAATCAGGATATTAAAATACTTTCAAAAACTTTAAAAACAATTAAAAATTTGGCAGACATGATGGAAGCTTCTTAACCTTCTTTCTTCAACCCTACAGAGTGCCTGGCTTCATGGTGGTTTTTTGTTTTACTTTCTAGATATCAAACATCTCTTTTGAAAATGCAAGTAATTGGTTTTCCATAAATTTCATGAGTTCTTTTGGTTGTATTGAACATTGTTTCAAGACTTCAGTTGGATAAAAGTACTCGTGAGATATGTGTCCAAGGCTCAGACTGTTAGGGCAAATTTAAATGCAAGCAGCAGTTTGAGGGTCGTTGGTTTTTAAATATGCACTTAAGCATGTTGTTTCCTCTTCAGTTACAGAAATGGATATTTTTAAATAACATTTTGTATAATATAGAATCATAGAATCAGATGGGTTGGAAAGGACCTCTGAGATCATCAAGTCCAACCCTTGGTCCACTACCACCACAGTTACTAGACTATGGCACTAAGTCTCTTAAATACTTCCAGGGATGGAGAATCCACCACCTCCCTGGGCTGCCCATTCCAATGCCTGATATGGTGATATGCTAAAAAGGCTAAGTATTTGTCCATTATTTCACTGTGAAACAATGATTTTAGATAAAAGATTTTAGAGTTTTGTTTGTTATGAAACATTACACAAAAATCCTCTAAATCTTATATGCTCATGAAGTTTGGAAGAGTCTGATTATGGTATTTATTGCTATTTTGAGTTTCAAGATTTTATTAATTTTAACTTTTAACAAAGGAGGTATCCCAGTGATTATAAGTGACAGCAATGTGTTTAAAGAAGGATCTGAAAAATCAGTGTAGGCATTTAAGAAAATCTTTCATCCCTACTAGCAAAACCATGCTAGTTGAGCAAGACCTCGTCAGCTTTTTATCGCAATACATTGTTGGGTAATAGTTTTAAAATTATTTATAGATCAGAATCCCAGCTGTATTGAAAATGCTATCATTTAATATGTTGCCTGTGATTCTCATTAGCTTTTTTTTTTTGCCTAAGGGTTATGAAGAGAACAAAGATTTGGCTGTACGTCTAGGATTGAGCACTATATAAAATTTTTGTCAGGGGACTTGTTGACCTTATGTAAAGTTGCCTCTTTGAGAAGCTCTTTATATTATGGTTGCAGTTGCTATGGCAGTTGGATAAACCTAGCAACAGCCAGCATGCCCTGGTGCAATGTATTTCAGAAGTTTGGCCTCCAAATGGGCATATTTGCTTACTGCAAAGTTTACATCCAATATAGAAATATTAACCAATCAACTGACCTGTGCATTTTAAAGCATAGGCCTATATTTTTTTTCACATATTTAATGTTATTCCATTATTCCACACAGAATCATACATTCTGTACTGCTTGCAGATAAAATGGCAGCCTTCAAGTAAAATAATTTATTTATTAAAATTCACAACTTTTCTGTAAATCAAGGTAGAATACTGCAGTACCTTTTAAGTATACTTGCATTAGATTGGTTGTTCTGGGGCTTTTTCTAAAGTGTGGTAACCTTTTTAGCTCTTTCATCTTAAACTGTAATGTTCTGCTACTAGAAAAATATTGGGTTGATCTCTTAATATATTCAACTCAGAACATCCCTTCAGTGATGTTTTTCAGTGACATTAGTTGTTATTTTGTGTCCAGCGGTGCTCCTGGGAAAGGTAGACTTGATCAACAATGTTATGATTGCTGTGTGCTTGCAGGTACGGCTGACTCAGCAGCAGTCTGTGGTTAGTCTGACTTAAAGGAAAAGACAAAATCCTACTATTATGCTTCTCCTCAGGGACAACTGCCGTTCTCCATCAAGAAGACAACCATTCAACCAGAAAGATTGACTCCCAGAAATTCACCACAATCACTTTAGTATTTTAAATTTCAGGTGGGACTAGAATTGATGGTGGTAAGGGCAGAGGCTCAGAGCCTTGAATCTTTATGCTTAAGTGAGTTAAGCAAAACTGCTGGCTCTGAAGAAGTCTGTATTTCTTTTTAACAGCTAGAAAATAGGATAAATGAGGAAGGGAAAATACGGTCACTGTTTGGAGGTGGGGGAAAAGACATTTTAACCCTTTTGATGATGACAAACTGAATCCTAAATTATTATTTAATCCTGGATTAATCCTATTTGTGTGTTTGTGTTGGTGTGTGATTAGTTAAAAAATAAATATAATGAACATATCGTTTCTGCAGTAAGTAGAGCTGTTGAAAATATCTTTATATCTAAGGCCTAATCTACTGTCCTGTTGATGGTAGATATCTGAGTGTTATTTGCATTTTGAAACTGTTCTAATTTTTTTTAATGTTTTACAAACAAAGCATATCAGATAATGGAAGTATGCCAGCAGAATACTGACATCTTGGCTTTTTTGCTTTTAATGATTGAATATATTTAATAAAAATGTCATAATAAGCACCAGAATTTTATCAGAATACTGTATAAACAGTTTCCCAATTCTGTTCCTTCCCCAACAGGTGTTTTACCTGGAAACTATAAAAGGTCAACAGAGGAAGCAAACATGTTGGCATTCATTGTAGCCAATTTTATTTTTTGAAGTGACACATTTAGAAAACTGTGGCAAGTTTTAATGAGAATGTTGGGGTAACTGGAGCTCCTGCTTGCACATGATTGTTAATTCTGTGTCTTTTAAAATCTAACATGTTTGAAGTAGAGGATGGCTTTTGTATAAGCAGAAAATTATATATACTTTTTTTTTTTTTTTGGTGGTGTGAGAAAGTAATTATTGTTTAGAGCACTGCTATAACCCATAGTTACAGGTTGTTGTGAAATTTGGGAAAGTTCTGGTAGTGAGAAGGTATAATTTTTCATCAGCGCACTGAAAGTAAAGTTTTCTCTGTCACCATCTTTCTGATACATGTGTGCATTTAATTTCTAGAATAAGTGGCAGGAACTAAAAGGACAAGAGTCTTTGTAATTCCAGTTTGTTGTTTACTATGCCTTTAGAGCATCATCCCTGATGAAAAGGGTGCAGTCTTATGAACAGCGCTCTTTCTAGCACTCTGAGGGATGGCTGCAATTCACTGCCTTTAATCTGAAAATAGGATAAAATCACTATTTGTGAAGTGTAAATGCATGTCTGTTTCATGATAGGAACTCATAGCATTTTTTTCTAGCGTTTCCATATGCATTCTCAGTCTGCTTCACTTTACAGAAATCCATGTCCTCCTTTTTAAGACAGACAGGAATCTAAAGTAATATTAGAAGTCAGGTTAGTGCAGCCATAGTGTATTTGCAAAGTATTTCTCACTTTCAGGAAAGAAGTGAATAGGCTTTGTCTGCTTTTGGGAAAATAGGATGAGAGGACTGGAGCACCTCTCCTGTGAAGACAGGCTGAAAGAGTTGGGTTTGTTCAATCTGGAGAAGGCTCTAGGGAGACCTTTTAGGTGACCTTCCAGTACATAAAGAGGGCTTACAAGAAGACCGGAGAGGGACTTTTGACAAGGGCATGTAGTAGAGCAAGGTTTTAACTATGATGGTGGTAAAAGACTGGAAAAGGTTTCCTCAAGAGGTGGTAGAAGGCCCATCCCTGGGAAAATCCAAAGATGGGGCTCTGAGTGACCTGATCTAGTTGAGATATCCCTGCATCTTGCAGGGGTTTGGAATTGGTGACCTCTAAAGGTGCCTTCCAACCCAAACTGATTCTGTGATTTCTGACTCTTTCAGGGTATATAAAGCCTCAGAGTTTTAGTTAAAAGTATCAAAAGAATGATGAGTAGGACAAAGAAGGAAGGAGATGATTTCTACTGCTGAATGTTTATGGAACTCTGAGATTTAAAGCAGTTCTATGGAAGAACTGAGACATCTTCCTCTGAGTCAACTTTTTCCTTGTTTATTTGCTGTAGTTTACACGTCATATCCTCATGGATGACTTATTTGGTGTATTGAAAAGTTTTTGATTTCCCTTTGGACCAATAAGCTTATCTTGATGAACTGTAAAAAAACTACCCCACCCCCAAACTCAACAAAAACCTCACCACCCTTCATATGAAGTGGGTAATATCAGTATTAGTTTGCTTTTAAGTGTTGGAAGACTATAATATTTTTATGTGGTTGTCAGAGGAAATATCATAATGTTCTAAACGTTGCTAACAAATGTGTTTAATACCTAAACACAATCCTTTACCTTGGAAGTGTGTGCGAGATGGATTTAAAGGAGGTACCGCTGAGATTTATGTTGTTACAGAGCTGCTAACTAATGGCCCTATAAAGACTAATGTGTGTATGTGTATATATATATATATATGTATATTTTAGTCTATGAGTGCCTTCATGTAAAGGGCAAAAGCAGTTATGGGTTTGCTTTTTTTTTTTTTAAATCATTGTGTCTTTGAGACAAATTTGCTAGCAAGTAGTTTACTAGCAAGTTGGATAAAATGGGGAGACAAGTGACCCTCTTCATTGTAATATATAATTTATATTCTCATTTATTAGTAAATAGTGCAATTTTTTTGCATTGCTCATTTTCTGGTAAAAAAAATTATTGTAATGCTCAAAAAACGTAACTGCAAAGCAGAGAATATATGTTTACAGCTGTCCTTAACTACATAGGGCACATGCAAACTCTGACTCTGTTCTTCCTTTATCATGAAAATTGACTTCACAGATTCATGTGAATAGTACTGATTTACAGATTTCTGTACTGAAGTAGTCTCCTGGGAAGTGTGAAGTCCTGCAGGAAGTCTGGACACAAACACGATTCAGAAATAGTGAGGTTCTCTGGAACAAACTTCCCAGTGGAACTGATGCATGGAGGTTTTAGTGTCTGTGCCTGTATCTCACCCCACAGCTTGACAGGGAAAATTTCTGTTTAACTGGTTTATGCTGAGGTGAAAATTGTAGATGGTAACATCAGGAGCTCACCAAAGAGGTTTAAAGAAAGCATAGTATCTTTATTGGGTTGCTTGGGACAGAACTAAGAATGTTTTAGTCACATAGAATAAATGTGACTACTGTGTAATGCAGGATACTTACACTTTTCTGTTCTGATTTTTATTAATTTACATTCACATATTCCCTATTTACTTATTAGTTTAGTCTTTATAATTTTAAAACTGAACTTAGTGTAAAATAAGGTAATCACAGAATAGTTAGGATTGGAAGGGACCTCTGGAGATCATCTAGTCCAATGTCTCTGCCCAGGCAGGCTCGCCTAGAACAGGTTACACAGGAACAGGTGTCCAGGTGGGTTTTGAATGTCTGCAAAGACGGTGACTCCACAACCACCCTGAGCAGCTCTTCCAGTACTTGGTGTAAGGAAGTTCTTCCTCATACTGATGTGGAACTTATACCCTATATGCTTTCCAGTGGTCATGTTTTCCTTGAAAACTGGAGCTAAAATGGAGGGTCTATTAGTATGTAGTGGGTTGGACTGAGATAGTTCAGTCAGCTGGCAGGTAATGTAATATTTGAATGTAGTTGGTTAACAGAAGGACAAGAGGTTCAGAGGTTTTGGAGGCCTCTAAGAGTCATGGCAGAGAACTTGTAAATTCAGTGTGAAATTCAAAATAGAATGAATTGCTCTCTGGAGAAACACAATTATGAGAATTTGTGCAAAGATGAACTTTTACCTGCTTCCATGCAAACTCACCATAGTATGGGAAAACCACTCAGAATAAAATTATCTTAAATATATCTGGAAAAGATAAATCATTATAATCTTTAGTCAGATTAGCACTTCTAGATGAGCAAGCCTTTTTCATTCACTTTTGTTGGGGTCTATTAGATATTGTTTCATTGTCAGGCATCTGTGTTGAGGCTATTGACCGAGCAGCTGTTGCTGGTTGCATTTAGTGTTGTCCTTGCCTCTTAGCTTTAAATAGGTTCCAGAAGTCTGAACTTTACCTCTTAATGTGCTTTTTAAGAAATGGCAGGATGAATCTGAAAAGATTTTACCTGAGGGTGAGAGCTTACATATGCCAAACAGGCTTATTTCTTTCTTTTTGTAGTCAAAGAGTAACTTCAGGGATGCAACTTAAGCGATATACTATATTTTAACATACTTATGGAAGGTTTTAATTTTATTGAATTGCAAAAAATTCACAGTGGTAACTGAATGACATTTGCATAAGTGTTACTTATCACTGACTGTCTCCTGTCTTGATCTAAGAAAAGGCTATGTTACCATTTGCCAAGGTTAGGATTTATAGACTATGAGCTAGTATACCAAAATATGCCGTTAAAATTTTTGATTTTTTGTGAATCTTTATTTTCCAAGCATTTCGGCAACTTTATGAACTTTTCATTTATACCTGTGTCTATTTATACAGATTTATCTTTCTGTATATAAAAATGCAAGCTTTTGTGCATAAACCCCTGCATGGAGAGCCTGGTGGTGTTTACCAGTGGACATGTCTGCATATAGTACATTAGCAAGTAATTGCATCTGCCCTTATATACAGAAAGTAGGAAGAAGAGACTAATTCTTTCCTTGGTTTTAAGTGTGTCTGTCTGAAATTGGTTATGAAGCTTGCAAGGAAGATACTCCTGAAGAGAATGTTAGTCCTGTAGGGATTTTTTTTTAGTACACTGAAAGAGACTCATTGTGGCATAGGACCAAGATGTAGGCCAAGTGGAAATGCAGCAAAGTGATTTAATAGAAAAGGTAATTCCTATTCAAACTGGATGGTCCCTTATTCATTTCCTCGGATTATCATCAAATTTATGTCACCAGCAAAGAAGCTTTATTGAGTTTCACAGATATATTCCTTTTGCTTTCATTGTCATTAGTTGGCACACTGACATTTTCATATGTGTCTCAGCTAATGCCTCAAAATTACTCCATCTACAAATGTAACAATTGAACAGATAATTTTAATAAGATTCAGCTTGACTTCAGACTGCACTCCTTCCTTTCTTTATAGAATGCAAATTGTAACCTGTTTTTAAAGCCGTGCAATGCAGTGAACTTTAATGGGATTTGACAACATCATATTAAGCACAACAACTACGCATAATGTACCGAAAAATTGGACGTGAAATTGGAAACATAGCTGAGAACAAAGTAAATTTACATGGTTTGGTAGTTTGAATGTCTGATATCATATTCTCTCATGCAAGCTCCATAAAAAGCAAGGGATTTAACAATGGATATCAGCGGAAAGTGCTTTTAAAGTTAAAGCTGATGGATGGCTTGTCAAAAAAAATAATTGCATTGGTTGGAAAGTCGGGATGCGTGCTGAGGGGGAGAGAACAGGATATACAGAGAGGATGATGGGAAGTGACAGTGGTCTGTCAAGAAGCAGTGGCTGCCCAGAGAAGTGTGAAGCCAGAGCTATAAGGTGGCAGAGTAGAACAGGCTGTCAGAGCGGGAAAGTGGCTTTAATACCCTGAAAAGCAAAGGAATCCGCCTGTCAGCCTTGCTCAGCCGTGCTGAAAGAGGAAAAGAACATGGCATAAAGTTAGAGACATTAAACGGGAAAAAAAGAGAGGCCAATGAAAGCCAGTGAGGAGGGGTGGTGAGCTGTTATGTTTTTTAATAGACAAATGACACATTTCTAGGTGCAGCAAGAAAGCAAACTGTCTAAGAAATTTAGAACTGATTAGAGGCTTTTTTAAAAAAGAAATACAAGATGATCAGCAGCTATTTCTGGCATTTTTAAATGTACCACATAGCCCTGTGACCTTCCCTTCACTTCCTTCTTGTGTAACTGTACTTGCCCATCGCTTCTATGAGAGGCAGAAATAGTTTTGTTATGGAAGCACCTTTGTCCCTGTGAGCATTGGAAGAACTTGGTGTTTGAACCAAAAATAATTGTCTCAGAGGTCTCATTCTAGCCATTCATAAGTTATTAGCTTATAAATTTGAGTATCAACCAAACCAAACAGTTCTTCCTTAAATTTTTTTTGAATGTCAAGATTAATTCGGTTATACCTCATTACAATTTCTACCTGGTACCAGTGCAATGCCACACAAATAGCAGCACTTAATAATTTTAAAGGTTTTTCACAAATGCTGTAAACTTTGTTTATATTTTAGACATTGTAGAAAAAAAACTGAGCAACTGTCCATACAGGTTTTTAAAATAAAATCAGTATTTTTCAAACACAATTTCATGTTATAATCTGTTACAAATATCTTTTAAGGAGAAATGGGGGAAAGAGGAAAATATAAAAATTTTAAAAATCTTTATATGTATGATCTATAGTTGGTATAGGATGGCACATCAAAAGGCACTGTTCTTCATACCTGCTGTATAAGAAAGCCATTAGAAACACAGTTCACACTATACTTTTTCAGTGGGTTGTTGTAACGTAACTGAAGAAATAACGCCCAGTAGAAAAATGCAAATAAAAATCACAATACAGCTTGTGCATCGACATTCAAAAAATGCTCACTGCATGTAAAAGAGGTTCTGGAATACAACTGGAAAAATACTGAGCTAAGTGGAAGCTGCAAGGAAATATTGTTAGGTAGATTTCAACACTTTTCAGGATTTGACTCAGTTTATAATAGAAGTTATAAAATGCAGTGAAGTTTCTGGATGTTGCCTCACAGAAGTTGTTCTGAATGCTACTAAGGCTGTTCAGAAAAAAAATGCAAGTTAGGAGTTCTCACCTGCAATTGAAAAATAAACGAAGCTCATAGCTCATAATGACAAGCTAATTCAAATAAGGACTTTTTAATACTTCTGTCCATATAATCTTTCATTTGTTACTTCTATTGCACTGTCCTGAATGGGAGAATTTATTTTCCCTCTACAAACACGTATTATCTAATTAATATATAATTATGTAACAATGAGATATAGAATTAGAAAAAATAAGATAGATAATAGATAATAAAAACCAATTATGTCATGATTATAATAGAGATTTAAAACCCTCTTTAATTGGTTGCTCTCATAGCATACTTACTCTTTTTGTTGGTCTGAATATCATAACGTCCAAAAATTTATTACAACCTGTAAAAGAAGGCTCCCAGTTAAAATGTTAAAAACATTGTGTTACTAGTTTTTTGTTGAAACAGCAGCAGAAAACTGAGAATATATTAGCACTAAGGAAAAATTTAGAGTGTTGCTAGTCATTTTAAATATATTAAAAAAATTGTTTTGAAAGACAGCATTGTTTGCTTTTGAGAATCAATATGTTCATTACTATCTTTTAAAAACGTATCAGGCATGGAATGTGTATGCTCTGGGAGATGTATGGTGGTCCCAGATTTTAAGGATTCTTAATGCAGGACTTAAAGGGCGTTTTGTGTTTTTGTGGGTGCAATTTCAAATTACATGATGAAAAAATCGAATAAGAATCTTCACTTTTGCCATCTCACATTAACACCTAATGTATAATTGCAAAACTAAATAAATGAGGAAATTGCAGTAATTCATACCTTTTATGTCTAGATATTTTGTGAGCTTCAAAATGGAAGATGATGGTACAGATTGTGTTTTTTTATTCAGGAAATTCTCCTATAGTGTCTGTTACTACTGCGTATAAATACATTTCAGTACGTATCTATAGTACAAGCAAATGCATGAATGATAAAACTCTCTACTTGGACAAAATGAGAAAAAAAAACAAACAAAAAACCAAAGCCACATCAAACCAAACAGAAAACCCCACAGCATTCCTTCAGAGTCTGAATAGCAGCATTTGCTTGCCAAGTAAGATACTTCATTTCTATTCTTCTTTAGTCAGGGAAAGTCCTAACTAGCAAAGAATAAATGCACAAAACAGTGATATTAGAGCTAGAACTCTGCTTATTTTTCCTTTCTTCTGATATATTGAAAAAATCTGTACTGTTGTTTGCAATATCGTATTTTGTGTATTAATAGCTCTTTTGGTTTGCAAATAACACCTCTTTGTGTCACTTTTCTGGCTCCAGAAGGGTCACTGGTTTTTTACACTTTAGGAAGATTGCTGCTGTTATCTGTAAATCCATTACTTGGGCAAGAATGGGATTACATGATATGATTTAAAACAGTATCAGCTGTATTTTATTCTTTTCACAAGGAAATGACCCTTTAACATATAGAGCTTAAATAAATAAATAAAGCTTCTATGACATACAGCAGAAAAGCTTTTTGCCTTTGTTACCTCAGCAGTATCTGAATAAAATACCTTAGCAAGCAAGATAAAAGGAGAATGAGGAGAAGAATAAATCAAATCAGTTCACATCTCAAGTTTGGAGCACCACATATAGTGCTAGTAATCTGTTTACTAAAATGGATTTAATAAGAAATCTAAATGTTAGTATTTAGATGGCTATATTTTGATAACTTGGAAATTGGCTTTCAAAGTTCACAGAATATGCTGAGTTGGAAGGGACCCACAAGGATCATCGAGTCCAACCCATAGCCCTGCACAGGACCATTCCCAAGAGTCACACCATGTGCCTGAGCACATTGTCCAAATGTTTAAACTTCGTCAGGCTTGGTGCTGTGACCACTTCCCTGGGTAACGTATGCCAGCCCAAGCAGTTGTCAGTGATCATAGAGGTCTTTTCCAACCCAAAAGATTCTGTGATTGTATGAGTCTTTTATTGCAAAGCTAAAGTACAGCAGTGTGGAAATCACTCTTGCCTCTCTGCAGCAACGTTATGCACATGGATGTGGGGGGCCTAAAAGAAAGGGGAGCGAATACTGGTTTATCTTTTGCAATGTAGTATCTAACCCAAAAGAGGTTTTGTTTGTCTCATAATACTGGTTCTATATGGAGTTAGAGTATTATTAATTAGCATATCCTGAGGTATTCAGCTACTTATACGTGTTCACCTAAAGGTCTTGAATGCAGAAATTGATCATAAATTGGTGGGTGCATGTGATTTTGATAGAAAGGTTGCGTATTTGTTGTTATCCTGTGTGAGAATATTGCTTATTTCTAGGCAAAATGCTTTCTTCCGTATAAATTCCACCGACAGTTAAACTTACACCTTAGAATAGGTAACCCCTAGCAAGTAAAGAATGAATTTTTTAGTGTTGAAAATGTCCTGACTTTCCATTTCATTATGCTTTACTGCTGATCTGCCTGCCCAAGATCCTCATATGAATTTCATCAAAATAATTTTGAAAAATGTATTTCTGTAATACCCTAAGGGGTATGTAATTACTTGCAAATAGGAAGTAGAAGATCAAGCTTCTGTCTGAATGACTGCAGGCCAAATTAAGAACTGTGACACAGCAAGAAATTTAAATCAAACATTTCAAAGACCACACCTCTTTTCTCTCACTTCCAAAGTCTATATTTATTTTATTTTTACTGCAACAAATATACCGTGTCCAAGTATGTATATTCATATACATGTGTGTGTATCCCATTATAGTGGGGATTGGTTAAATATATCACTCTTTGTAGAGAAAACATGCAGAAAATGGTAGCATGAGATATTGCAGCAAAAGACATGTTAACTTGATTTGTGTGCATTTTATGGCTTTGGTAGGGAGCCAGATACTGCAAAGGAAAGTCCCACTTATGGTGATCTAGAAAGCAGAAGGATTTTGAAGGTTTTTCAACAGAGCTCCCTCCACTTTGCAAGATCTTAGAAGTGAACAGCTATTGCTTAGTTTGCCTAAATTTAGATTTTCACTTACTAGAATTTTCTTCTATTAGAATATTTCCTTTATTTCTACAAAGTATGAGAGAAAATATATCTGAATTGTGTATTTCTAGCTGATGTAAAGGATCAGGTTAACAAACGTATTGAATGCTAATAAAATGATGTCTGCACAATGCTTGAAACTGTATCAGCTGTACTTGCAGCCTAGGTTTCCTCCAGCCTGGAAGTGTTCCTCTTGCTAATTATTCCTGCTTAGCATTTTGATCAAACTTAGGTATGTGAGCTGGTATAAAGTGTTCTGTCACACTGGGAAGGAATAGTAGTAGGAGCTTTCATCTTTGTTTTAATTTCTGGGAGAAATCACCCTTGCATGATAGCGATGCACCCTTTTCCCATTTGTCTTATTTAATAGGAAAGGGCTAGATGTGCACATGACATGGGACAATGCTTTAATAATTGAAGTGGTTTTGGAATAGGACTTCTGGTCGAATTTACTGCAGTAAAGGATATCTCTTGGAAATTTGGTGTAGAGACTTCTCGTCATACCCGTAAAAAGCTGGAGATAGGCATGCCTGATGGCTAGGTATTAGATACTGACTCATTTCTAACCTAAGACAGGAAAAAATAATAGGAAGGTTCTATGGAGGAAAAACTAGTTGCTTGTGTGAGTAGGTCTTACAAACTTCAGGCATTTCTACTTAATATCCAGCAATGACAGTAGCACCTTAATAACTTCATTTGCAGGTCTATTTGAAATATTAGTAGAAGAGATCAAAGCCCTGTGAATTTTTTCAACCAAACATGACGGTAGCCATATAAATAAGAGATGCTTATACTTCCTTTTCTTTATTAAACAAATCATGTCCTGAAGACTCCTGTAAGTCACAATATTCTGCTTAGAAACTAGTTTCATTGTAATATAACTGGATATATCTAAAAGTTGGTCAAAAAGGTCATGCAATCCATTACTATTTCTGTTCCAGTTAGGTGTTTGGGTTTTTTTTTAATGTAGAAGGGACTTTTTTTTCTTTAGAGCCCCTTTGAAAATAACTGAATTTCTTGTGTTACATTCTTTTGCTGATCTAGTTTCTCTTATTTTTAATACAGCAAAATGTTCTCTTGGCATTTGCTCCCCCCTTTCCCCTGTCGGTGTTTTATTCTATTGCATTTGGTGTTCTCTTCAAGTAAGTAAGGACCCTAAAGTTACAAGGGCATTGAAAAATATAAAACTGGCCAAGATAGATGGCAAAAAACACCATGCATAAATAAAGTACCCCCTTCTCTCTCTTTCCTTCTCTCCCCTCCCAAAATGAACAATGATTGTGTGGTTGAAGACCTGGCTGAATAAGTGTGTCAGGTACTGATTGGAAGAATGATAAATGGAGTGACCTAACAAAGGATTGACTTCTCCAAAAGACAGGCCTTTTTTAATGGATGGAAAGGGAGGAAGCCTCATTTAGAAGGGAAAGGCTGTTGGCAGTGCAGATATGACAAAGGGGAAGTCGACAACCATTGATTTACGTTCGGGAATGACAGTTGAAAAATTCAACAATAATCATGACAAATGAGAAGCGATGCAGTCAGAGGAAAAAATGCCAATACGTTAAGCCTGAGAAGAAATGCCAAGGTCACAAGCAAAGGTTCCCAAACTTCTGCTTTTGACAGCCTTAATGGAAATATTGGAAAAGATGGGGTGTACAGGTTAAAAAGTACAGTTTGGAAACAGGAATTGTAGGTGATGCTAATTAGGATTTGTTCTTTTCAGAGAGGTCGTGTGTGTTGCCTATAGTAGTGTTGAGGCGAACTGACCATTAACAGACTGTTCTCCTCCAGGGTATCTTTTTCTTTTCTTGAGGAACTGCTGAAATAAATTAATAGCAACAGCTGCAAACAATCATGTTAATTTTAAAATATCACTTTACTGATCAGTGAATAAAGTAAATCTGTAGATTTCTTTACTCCACTCTTATGCAGAGTATATAACTTATTAAAAAAAATAATTGAAGTGTGATAGTAAATAAGGTTATAAAATATTTAAATGGATTGTTAGGTCAGATCTGAATAAATAAGCCTGGCATCTCAGAAGTCTTTAATAAATGTAAATCTAAACAGAATAGCAAAATCTTGTAGTGAAGAGGTTTTAAAATAAACAGTGCCCTGTTTATTTTTGGTTTTCAGCTTATTGAAGCAGTTAGTGGAATGAGCAGACCACATGTATCAGTTTTCTTCTAGTGCATTAGGTTTAATTAAGTTATTAAATAAATTACACAATTTCAATATGCAGATAGTCACTAGTGTAATGAAATGAGCAGCTCTCTGTTTACTTTAAAACTTGAGAAAACTGTGTTACTGGGAGAAACACTACTACTCAGCGTATCTTATGGAAATGAGTAGGAAGGCAGTGAATATCAAAACCTATTTTATTTGTGTAGTTTTAAGTAGATGCATCTTTGCAAATATTCCGTGATATTGGTTTAAAAAAAACCTCGATTGTTTCCTCCAAACAAAGCTGCCTTTAGATGGGGCTAAAAAGGGAAGTTTCTTAATTAGAAGGAATGATCAAGTTTATAATATTTCATTATTGTAGTATGTCTTTCAAATGGAACTAATTTCAAACTCCTGGCTTGTAAAGGGTTAAGCCCTCATGCACAAGTACTAATTTAGCATGCCATGGTCATTTTAACCTTACATGTACTGCAGACAATTATACGTATAAAAACAAATCTGCAATGCACAGATAATACCTGAGCTAGAGGAGAGGAAAAAAGACACACACACACACAAACAAACACACACACACAAACCACCCCCAAAACAAACTAGAAGGATTATAAATTGCTAGGACCTGTTATTTGAGGTGAACCTGGATCTATAATGGGTTTTTACTAGTCCACTTATACCTGAGGCTGCAAAGTGGAATATAAGGAAACTAGCCTCTTTAGATTAAACATTTTCTAATCAGCTTTATCACTCATATCTGAATTTATCTTATTTGAGGAAAATGCCAATATATTAGCAAGCATATATGATACACAAGGTGACCCTACCAACTTAATGACATAATACATTATCCTTAATGAAGTCAATATCTTGTCTTTTAGCTGTCTGTCTATTGGGGCGATTAATTGCAGTGTCATTAAAGTTAGCTCTCTTTTCATTTGAGCTTGACAAGTCGCATAAAACTAATGTTCTTAGTTATCAGCCACTGGAATAGGATGGAGGATGGAGGAAATTGTAGGACAAATAAGGGGGTACTGCAACAGCTAACTTGAAGGAATTTTTCCAATGACTGTTTTCTGAGCCTTCACTGCCGACTATGCACTAATAGTTAAAACGTTTGGAACAGAACTATCCAGATTGGGGGGTTGCTTCTGTGTATTGAGCTTGAAGTAGAACATAAGGAAGAGCAAACTATCAGAGGCCACTATATTATTAAGACATCAGGACTGAAAAATTTGCAGAAATAGCCCCATGAGTAAAGTTAAATGAGATTACCTATCCTAAGTGAATGCAATAAACAATATAAAAATATGTATTTTTCTCTTACTGTAGAGTTTCTCATTTATCAGAGAGTGAAATAAATATAGAGCAATTTAGGAAATGAATTTATATGAAATAATGGCTTTACATCTTTGGTAAAACAAGTTTCAGTCAGTGGTGATGACAGCAATGAAGCTGTGGTGCCCAGTGCTAATTGTAGCGCAAAAGCATCACTCCCTGCCTTCCCCCTACCTCCGAAACTACAAGACAGGATGGCTGTAATTTACAGTGTGTTATCTTTGTCTATAGCGGCAAGATGATATGAAGTAAATCAAGGTACGAGTAATGAAAGACTGAAAATTTATTCCTTGGAGCACACTTTAAAGTGTAGTATCTGTTATAGTGGCACTGCCTGAAGACCCTGAAATGAGACTTGGATGAAGGGCAATAAAGAAGCATAGAGGCTCATGTTAATGTTGTTTGTCTGAGGTTAGTAATTGGGTTCCACTGATGAGTTGTGTGAAGACAAAGTGAGAATCCTAGCAAGTATTGTAAATCTTACATTGTTGGAACAAGAAGCAATCCTAACAAATATTGATCCTTTCTGTGCCCAGAGGCGAGGAAGAAAGCAGCATGCTGCTGAGCCAGTGTTGTTTCAATAGCACCAATTACCTTAGTGAGGCTAGTGCTCTGCATGAAATCCCACCAGGCTCACAAATTGTGAATTATCAATGATTAGGCTTTTTAGATATATCCCCTAAAATCATGCCAGGTTAGCTTTCTGTATCAATTCTCCTTTCAGCCCCCAAAATGTATCTCTCAAAAGCCTTTATTTTCAGCTTTTAAAATGCTGTGGATATATTTCAAGTACATAGTGTACACTTAATCCTTTCCCTCCAATATATCCCTTTTTCTCCCCACCCCATCCTGTCCTCCCTAAAAAAAAAAAAACACCTGATCTCACTACACCTGAAAATATTCTTTGTAATATTTACTGAATATTTGTTTAATTCGTATTTTCTTTTTTCTAATTTCCATTAATTACTAGAAAAAAACATACATTGCAGCAGTTTTAGAGGCTTATTTTAATAAAATCTCACATTCTGTATCTGAAGCTTTGGTTTACTTTGGACTCTAAATTCATATTTCTTCTAGAGAAACTGTAAATCATCATTAAATTATTTACAAAATTATAGTGTACTTAAAAATTACTCTTCAATTTGAAATTCATATGTAGTTAAATGCCCTTGCTTCCATACTTGCTTTCCGCCTTATTTCATTTGAGGTTATTTTGTCCATGTAGAGTGAGGCTACGAAAATGCTGTATGAAGGAAAGACTTGTGTTAGTGTGTGAGGAAGAGGATGCCAATAGTAGTCTGGGTGTTGAAACCCAGCATTGTGACAAGTCCCTGTCCTGATGAAATGCAGGGATGTGCATGCTGGGGGCAGAGAAAGGGAGTTAGAGGTTAATAGGAGAAACAGGAAGAGATCCTCTTCCTGCCATCTTCTGGTCTTGTGTTCTACCCACTGGGGCATGCTTGTGTCTTCTATGTTATCTGTATTGATGATTTTAAGGCCAGTATGAGCTTTATAGTAAATTTATAGAATCTCTGCTATGCTGTGTGAAAAGGGAGGCCTAGTAAGGCAGAAAAATGGTGCATCAACATATATAATTTCTGCTGCTTTGTTGCTTTACGGCTGGCTGACCTTGAGGTTAGCCTGCTACCTCAGTCTGTATTTTGGGGAATACCCTCTGATGTGACAGACTTTCTGGCAGGAGCTCCTCTTCAGTAGGGGGAGGGCATTTTTTCCTCCATTTCTATCAGTTTTACCTCTATCCTCTCCCAAATTATCTCTTCTTTTTCTCTTAGACCTGCTCTTGAGTTCTCATCACGTGTTTTCTGATTTGCCAGGCTGACAGATTCTCAAGTGAACCAGTTCAGAGAGCGGCAGAGCAACCACTTATGCCTAGTCCTCTGTGCTGTGCTAGCTTAAGAGGACATGAAGTTACTTCAGGGAAGGGTTCAAAATGTGGATTTTTTTTTTTCCTTTCTTTGTTTATAGATAGCATACATGCACTGTTTGGGGTTGGCACTAAAGGGGAGCTGAGTAGATGGCGGATTATGTACCTGTGCTTACATGAGTGTGTGAGTATTGCCAGCGCCCCCCCAGGACTGAATTGGGTGGATGTAAGTGTTCCTAGTACCTTGAATCTGGTTTTGAAATGTCTTGTAAATGTTTGCACATGAACTTGCTTGAAGTTTTCATGCAGTTTGGGAAGGTGTTGTTGAAAGCTTTGTGTTTCGAAGCATTTTCCTGCAGAAGATGAGAACCAGCACCCCCTGTTTCATTACACAATTCTCTTTCAACTGATCAGAAGCCAATAGCAGTTCCAGTGATTTAAAGTAGTTGGATGATAGGTTTAAGAATCTTTATAAATGGTATCATGGCTGCACCAATAATGTTATGAGAAATTCCTGTCTTTATTGTATAATAATCATAACATAAAAATTCTGAGCATTAATGCTGAAATGGAGCCATGAAGCTGTGGCCTGTATATGTGATACTTAATACTATTTAGTGTTTCTAAGTGTGGTCCACATAGACCTGAACTCTGTGTTGAAACATTTTAACTGTGAGTGCAGAAAGCACCAGTCTATTTTCAATAAGACTACACAGAAAATTATTGAAACCATGTTTTTTCCTGGGGCTCAGACATCTGTTGGAAGGGATTCTGCACCACTTATAATATTATTAAATATAATTTAATAGAGTATTAACTGAACTGGGGCCTCGAGAAGAGAAGGTGACTGCAGTAATGGTCAATTTTGAGTATGAGATAGTTTCTCAATGTTGCAAGAGACTCTTAATGAGGAAGAAAACCATGAAAGTGTATCAACAAAATTGGGTTGTTTTCTTTCTTTTACTGTTCAACTGCATTTGTCTACCATTCTTGAGTAATACAGTTTTCACGGCAGAAAATTCTATTTTTTTTTATTAATTTGTGTGTTGCTATATATCAAGCTGAACTACAGGTGATTGACCCTCAGTTTAGAAGCTAACTGATAGTGAGCTATCACATCAAAGCTGCAGGCCAAGGGAAGATGATTTTTCTTCAGAAATCAGCCTTTTCTATTTATTTTTATTTTGTGCATCCTAGTCTTTAAATAAACTATATAACTTTGATCCATCATTCTACCCCTGACTACAAAATACTTTTAATTGCTTATATTTAGACACACAAAATCTGGGCTTCTCCAAGCCCAAAATGCCAGCAGCAATTCCCTCAGTAACTCCAACGTTGTACTAAATTCTAAAGAACACAATGGTGATGGCAAACGGTATTTTGTGAATTTTTTTTTCTCAGTTAGCTTTTGGATTTTCAGGATGGGATAAGTATTTTATCATCCTCCCCTAAGCTGCAATTTGTGAACCTTTCTCTTGATTTAGAACTTTCCATGTTTACTTACCCTGGCCATTGTCCCACTCACATTCATGAGTTTCAGTGCAGGAGGCTGTTTAAGCTCTTTAATTAGCATAGATTATGGTTATTTCCCATGCTGATCTTACTAGGGTAAGTGTGGATTATTATTTTCTTACCCTGCCTTTGATTTAGTTTTTTACAACGCTTGCAAATGATTTAAGGCATTCTGATAACTTCTGAAAATCCATATGGCTCTGGAAATCTCAGCCTGGCACTGTACAATATAATTTCTTCAGTATGCACTGCCACCACAGGACACAGTCAGTAGCTGGTGCATTTGTACTGTTTACACCCAGATATGTAGACAGCTAGACTTGGTTTCTTCTTGAAACTTTATGTTGTTGCTGAACCTGGTTCTGAGTGGCAAACTCAGTAAGCTTTAAGACTAAGATTTACCTGTTTTAATTACCTCGTTAATCTTGTAACAATGTGAGATTTCTCTTGAAAAAGTGTGTACTCCAGTTTCCTGCAAGTAATTATATTACTACACTGGAAAGATTCTTCTGGACTAATAATTGTATATATTCAAATTCTTCAGATTTGGGATTTTTTTCCATAATACAAGCAAAGCATTAACCCTTGTCCCTAAATATATATATATATATCTGCAAAATCACATCTATTGGCCACAAGCATATTAAACTTCAAATTAGGAACACATACTACAAACCTCATATTTACTTAAAAAAAATGATTTTTTTACAACACAGATAGGTAGTCAGTATTAATTTTTGCCACCTAGCCCCGGATACCTATCATAAAAATGTAGCTGTTAATCATACACTGCTCTCTTTTCCTAAGCCCCAACAAGAAACTAGGGACCACTAAAAACATGCTCCCTTTCATTAAAGAGGAAATTATTACCATATATTTTTGTAATAACCAGTAACATTTCAAATTACTCACATTTATAGCTTGTAATCAAGTTTATGTTTAACCTCTAATCCCCATGAAGTAGGTAATGACTGGTTTGTTAGTTAACCACTCATGGGAAGTTAAGGGCAGTTAACAATCTACCAAACCAGTCATTAACTACAATAGTGACTGATTTCTTAGGTGTTATTGGTGTTATAAACTTCCTTCAATGGTTTGTAACAGAAATATTAATTTGTAAAGGAAAAAAGGCATATTTCAATTACTGTGCTGTGACAGGCTGAAAAATTTGGTAGTTTCATTTTACTTCCTTACTCCTCTTGCACCCACCCCCGTACATGCACTAGTTGATACACAGAGGAGGGGAGGTACTGGCTGTAGTCTTAGACTGCATGTATAGGTCCTTCCAGAACAGGCTCAGTGGCAAGCATTAATAGGATTAGTATAGACAAATATGGACAGCTAGGATTTGAAGCACTCTTGGTTGAAATTTCCTGCTGGTAGGTAAATATGTCCTCTGTAGAGCTCAGAGCCTGTAAGCAACAGTGTCATGGCACTGGTGTATTGTGATATAAGTGAAGATGATTCAGCATGACATGTGCTTTAATTATGTGTTTCATTTCAATACTTTTTGTTCCATATTATAAAGCATACTAATTAAAAGGTAGTGTTTTCCAAGCATCATTTTGATATAAAGTAAACGAGTAGCCTGTTTGCTTAGGTATCACACTGAGGTTAAAAACAGAGTCAAGCTAAGAATTTTCATCACTTGTCTTGCTTAGCTTTCTCTTTCTCCGGTTTGAATACTTTATTAATGAAGTTGCTAGCTTTTAAATACGTAATTTCTCCAGATGAATAGCTTCTAGCTTTTCTGTTTCTAAATTGTGCAGCAGTATGGGTTCATAAAAGTATCACACCTTGCTTATACTAATCAGATTAAATAACGAAGAACTTTCAGTGAATGCTTGGCACCTGATCTCACGTTTTCTTCATGTTCTAATTGATCTAATGCCCATATGAAGCCTAGCTAAGAGGATCCTTTTTTTGGATCCTAGGCATTAGAAGGTGTTTGGTATGTTTACCCTGTGAACTCTAAACTTAGAGAAAAGCAGACTCTTGGAGTTTTGGAAGGTTTCATGCTGCCATATCCATATCTCATGTATTCTCCTAATTTTAAAATAAACAGTACTTTTTCCTCTTTATGTGAGACAGGTCAAAAAGCAAAGAAAAAAAAAAGTCATAAATGCCTTTCCTCAGGATATACAATCCAGGACTTTGGTTTCAATATGGAAATATTTGGATTATATTTAAACTCTCCGTAGGATGCCCATTAAACCCCAGTCTTCCAAAGAGGGAAAACCCCCCAACTTTATTATGTTACATTCAGAATAGAACGTGTCAGTATGAAGCAGTTGAAGTCCTCTCTTGCATCTCTTTTTGTTGTACTGTTTCTCACTTGTTCCCTCTGTTCTTCCGTTTCATGTAAAATCTGCCAGTTTGGCAGAATACTTGAAAATTTAAGAGGTAGGAAATTGAAAGTAGTCTCTTAAACTGAACTTCTGGTTTTAACGTACTCTCTTCTATGTGTGAATTATAAACACTTGTGGTAAATACAATCTGGAGCCTAAAACTTAATTAGAAAATTTCACAGTGTTTTCTGTAGGGTTTTGCTTGTAGTTTAAGTCATCTTAGGTAAACATTTGCTTTCCTGGAAAAGAGCCTCACTGGGTCTCACCACATTATGAAATGCAGGATATGTGTGAGTCTTTCCAAAAACAGGATGGATATGTATAGGAGCCCCTACTTGGAATCAGTGCCTTTGGGAACCATGTCCATACAGTCCCTCAAGCTGCTGGAAGCTCCTCAGGTGCTTTCAATTGATATCTGTTACAGCTGTATGTTCCATGTGGAGTGGACATTGCCCCAGAAGGTACTGGTCTGAATCTGCTTGTTTCACAGAGGTCACTGAACAGCTGTCAAATAGTAACAGCTTTAGGTCACAACCCGCTTGGCCCACGTTTGAACCAGTGACCTAGGGGTGAAAGGCATTTTCCGGCGCTATCAATCCCTCCAGACATCAAGTCCCCCTCATAGGCTTTCCACTGGAACTTCCAGCAGATAATTGCATCTGTGATTTCATTTAATGTGACACCAGATCATGTATGAAAAATATCTCACTGACCTGTCATTGAAAGTTCTTTGATTTGTATTTAACAATATATAGCACCATTTTACAAAGTATCACATTTTTATACCTTGGGTATTACATGGGTTAAAGATAGCCATACTGCAATTGTAGTTTTGCAGTTACAGGCTGATCTACTGTACTGTATGTCCCTTTGGGGAAAAGAATGCGAGTTCCAGCCACAGATTATCAGGAAATTCCAGCCAAACTGCAATTGCATTGTGATAATGCAGTACTTTGTTACTGAGCAGGTTAAGAAGTGGTATTCCCATTATGTAGCATATAATGAAATGAATGTTATTGTTAAGCATAAGGACAGGACGTATTAGAGGTATCTTTTATTACACAGTCTTCATTATAAAAGAACAGCTAGTGCTAAAATGTTATCCATGTGATAGGTAGAGGTACATTGTTCTTGTGCTGCTGTCTCTGATTAGGACTAGGATAATGCACAGTTCCTGCCTTTTATGTCCATCAGGATACAAGACAGACCAAGGTAAAATAGATGAACGTATGTTGGCAAAAGATTAAAAAGACCAGTAGTAAAGTCCATTAATAATTCTCATATTTAGGATTTGCTTGGTACTGTACTTACAGAATCTGCAACATTTAATCTCTTTTCAGAAAGACTGGCTGAGAGAACCTTTTTTCCTCCTCTGAGTGATAGGCCTAGATTTTCGGAGGCAGCACATTTGTCTGTCAGAGCTCTTGGCTGGTGTCGTGATTTAGTTTCCGTCAAATGATGCTGGTGTCCGGTTGATGATATAGCCTTGCTGGATATGGGGAAATTTGTTACCTTTAGCTTTGACAGGAAGATAATTGCTGATGGTTAACAGAACTGTGCAGAATCCATTGGTTTTGCAGCGACACAAGCAATGGAATCTGCCTCAAGAAGTCAGTCTTTTCACATAAACTTCTGTATGCTGCTTCTTCATAAGCCAGTTTTTACACCAAAGTATATTTGTGTATTGTTTTGAAAACTTATTGACCTGAATAGAAACAACACACCTTACAGTGACCAAGACTTGATGATATAACATCTTTTCCTATTTTTTTTTTTTTTGTAAATTTTTAATCACAGCAGGTATTGTCTTTCTTTGTTTAAAACAGTTGTTAAAAGACGGGTAGGAGTCAGTGATTGCTCACCTTTGCTAACTTAATGTTCTATGTGTATAACTAGTTAAGTATAAATGGTGAAAATATTAAAACTGGACTCAGAATTGGAAGAGAATAGAAAAAAATAAAGCAGAAAATGGATAATACAGAAGAGATTTTAAAATCCACCTTAATTGCTAGAACAGAACTTAAGAGTTACCAGAATTTATGATCAGTGAAAATATTTTGTGATTACTTTCTTAATTTTAAGCTTTTTGTTGAGAAAGGTTTAGTTGGATTTTTGCCAAGAATACTGTAATTTTTTGTAATATTTAATCACTATATCAATATTAATTTTTCTAGATTTCTTGTAGGGATAAAACCATCCTTCCTGTCTCCCCATGCGTATTTCTCAGGTCTGGATTGTGAGATACAGAATTGCCTGAAAAGCTTCTTCCACTCTTCCTCCCCCAATTGACAGTGAAAAATAAATTGGTTTTTAGTAACAGGAGAAGCAGAATCTATAAATGGAGTTACAAGCAATATGATCTTACTCATCTTATTGGCAATTTTTTTTACTAGTCATGGACTTCTTGAATCTTTTAAACAAGGAAGAGTTAGATTGATGTTAGTAAATATCTCTATTCTAGCTCTTTTTCCAGTAGGAGAATTCTGACAAAAATAGGACAATATAAGGCTCACGCACAGAGGATTATCTGATATCTCAAAATAAATGTAGTACATGCCTTTTAAAATAGCTTTTGATTTCGGGGTGTTCCCCTTTGAAAGGCTTGTGCTTGGATTAACTGAAAACTAGACTCACCTTCATACATAGTTAATATAGTTTGATTTCCCATTGTATGAAGGAAAAGGGAAATTCATGAAGTAATTTGAATTTCTTAGTCATTTGATTAATGTGCATTTTTATACCAACACTGAATTACTACAAGTTTTGTGTAAACCTGTTGCCCCTATGTGTTAATTTCCCAACAGAAGAAAGTTTGTCATTATAGTCTGACATGTGGGAAGTATTTCTTCACTGTCATACAAATGTTTGAAAATACAACCCTTTCTCCACCAAAGAACTGTGTTGGTCAGGATTCTGTCCTAAGATTCTGACTTAAAAGTCCTGTAATTGACCCATAGCTTTTGAAATGCACTCAGATCTACCTTGTATAGGGCTGGTTTAGCAGTTGAGAACATGGAGGTTATGATGTGAAGTGAAGGAATAGAGGTGATGATTTCACTGAAAGTGCCATGTGGCAGCAGCTCAAGTTTAATGACTTTTTAAATAGCTTATAGGAAGAAAGGAAACTGTTGTATTCTCAGCGAGATGTCACCAAGATCTAAAATTAGAGAAGTTATTCTGAAACACCTAACCTTTTCCCTGAAAAACAAAGAATGTTTAAATTGTATGTTGTGCCTCAAAGTTTCGGTCCCCTCCCAATGCCCTCTCCCCCCAAGTTCTGCATCATTTTATTTTCTTTACTTGGTTTTACCACTGTATGACCTCGTGTTGTATTTTTTCTGAATGACAATGAAAGTAATTGAAAATATTGATTGGCAGTACAGTTAAGTTGTCAACACAACCATTTAATTTGTCAGGAGGACTTGTTAAATTGTCAAAAATCATATAAAAAAACTCCTTCAGTCACTGATGATATACATTAGAGATGTTCACGAATCAAATGGGCCATTTTTGAGATAAATGTTGAAGAAAAATTCTGAAATGGCTTTCTCCAGATTTTTTTTTTAAGGTCAGATTAAAAAAGAATACCCAGCAAATACCTGGATGAAAAATGCGTTCAGTCGAGTACCTGGATGTGATATTACTTACTTATTTTCCGACAGCACCCTTATATACTTTGAATTTATGACAATCTGAATTGAAGTCTGGCATTACTTCTGCAGCAGGTGTGTTTATTTCAGCACTTTGTTTCAATGTTGGGGTGCTTTGATCTCAGGTTTTATATATAGGCTATATCTGAAAAGACAATGCTATTAGTGTTTTTATGGAACTTATCTCTGTCTTAGGATAAATATTACATTTTATCAACATGAAACTATGCAAAAATCTTCTTGCACTCGGTTTGAATCTGGACATTTAATCTTGGATACTGGTGCAGCTCCAGGTGTGCTACAGTTAAAATAAAAGAACTTCTCTACAGTGTCTTGTTTAATCCTAACGTAATTTGAACCATAGGTGATATTTTCTAGGCTGTCTCAGGCAGTCATTTACACAAATCCAACCAATTTATCCTGCAATTTGTAGGGAAGTGTTCCCACTGACCCAGGGAACTTCTGCAATTCTTCCTGTAGTTTTCCTTTTCTTGGAGCTAGTGGTACTCCAGAATACATTGAATGCTCTTGTTTTCCATGGGTTTTGTAAAGCCATCTTGGCAGAAATGGAAAGTGTGTTCCTTCATTCATCACCATTATAATCTGTGATTAGGACTCTGGTAAAGGAAGGTTTTTAGCTTTTAATGCTGCAGGTTCACAAAATGATGGATTTTGTAGTAAATGTGATAGAGAATGTTATCTTTTTTTAAAGTAACTAAAAAGATTAATATTTTTTTCTTATATCTTGGCATTTGGTCCATGGTATTTAAGAGTCTTGACTTCATAGACAAAAACTGTTAAGAAATCTGCTCATTATAATTATGAAATATGAGGAGACACATTGTAAGACAATTATCAAGACTTTCTGAAGATATTAAGGGATGTTGTGATCTCAGTTGTGGACAGCTATAAATGAATTCATACTCTATATCCCCATGTACCCCTAAATGTAAAGCATGTGGATGTTGCTGGCTTTTGTCTGGTGATCAGAATACAGTATTAAAAGTCTTAAAAATATTTCAGACTCATTTTGCCAGTTTAGGCACAAAATGTACTTCTTTGTTTCTTTTTTTTCCTCTGCCAAGACCAAGCCCTTTCTTTTCTATCTGAAGGGATTATACTTACATGGCAAACAGTATCAAATAGTTCCAGTATGTGGGGTTTTACACATCTCTGTTGCTTTGCAGATTTGTTTTTGTAAGTATAGGGGGATGTAATGCACTGCATAAATATATAAATACACATAATTCATTATTACAGCTTATTTTCTTTGAATAAAAAGCTTTCCCTTTTTGTGTTAGAGCTGTGTACTGGTTTGTGAAAATAGTAGTATTTTAAAAGTGCCTATAGTATTTACAGCTGCAACTGTTTTTTAATAAAATAAACTGTTCAAAACTGAGACTCATTTCTCCAAGCAATCATTCTTCAACATGAAGAGCCATTAAGAAGAAAGCAGAGATTGGATGCTCTGCAGCTGGATTTAGAAAAGTGGAAGACTGAAAAATAAATAAATAAGCAAGCCCAAAACACAGCAATGGTGTTTAGGGAATAGTTGGCAATAATAGCTTGTCTTAGGTCAGAGAATTTCAACCTTATCACATCAGTGTGTTAAATAACATTTTCTGAAATATGGTTTTGCCTTTTGAGGTTATAAAAAGTTTCCTTCTCCCTTCCCCTAGTGTAGGAGACCTACCATCCTCACTGACAGTCCATGGCCCTCCTGCTCCTAGTATATACATTTAAAAAACCCTACAGTATTATAAATACAATTGTCAATATACCTTAGTTTATCAAGGATCATGTAAGAAAAAGCTTGCATGCTTTGTAAGCATGTTAAATTCATCATGTGTTCATCATATTGCATATTTTTATGTTTTAATTATGCTTTGTGATGTCCAAATTATAGGTCAATGTGTATGCCTTTGTTACAGTGGCTTTCTCTCATCTATCAGTTCATTTGAGCTATAATATTACTTTCTTCTAATAAAATTTTAAGCTCATCAAGTCAGGACAGGAAAATTGTTCATGGATTGGTCTCCTACTGAGCTCTGAGTGTTAAGAGGGGGGTTGTGTGCCTTCGGAATTGTTCGTTCTGCTTGCAGGTTGCAGAGAAGCTTTGTGCCACAGAGAAGCAGCTCTAACCTGAATGTTGGAGAATCCTGACCTTAATTGTTCAGGACAGGGACAATGAATCTTGATCCTTGGAACAGTCTTAGCTATTCTGGGAAATGTAGTCGTCTCAAAATATGACAGTTTTGTTATTACTGATTAGACGTGTTTCAGATGAGATTTCCAGGGATCAGTGATTAACATACACTATCTACAAGTAATATTTTTTCAGCATCATATTCTGCAGGGAGCTTGGTTAGCTCAAATCCTTAAGTCACTGCTTTCTTATTTAAATATTGGATGGATGTTGGTACAAAATCTTGCAATTTCTTTTTTTCTTTTTTTTTTTTTTCCTCTCCAAGTGGATAGGCATACCAAATGACTTATGGAAAAGTTAATACATCTGAAGATATTACATAGCAGAGTATGCTGACTAACATTCTCCTGGGAAGTGCTTTCAATAGAACACACCATAAATCCATTATTTATGAAAAGAGCTCTCTGTTTCTCTAAAGGTGTAATTTCTTTACTGTTGCCAAAAAAAGTATGTAGCAGTCTTTATTTCTGTAAATGTTTTACACTGGGTAAATTCTGAATTCTCAATACTTTGAAGAAAAATGGCATAAGACATTCAGATAATAGGACAAGAGAATTTTCATAAGTGCCAAAATGCACATAACATACAGAAAAGTTTGGGGTGGCTTGCTATTAGAAGGTAACACAAGGTGACAACTGGACATTAGAGTTCATTCACTAAAAGGAAGTGTCAACAGGATGTCAAGAGTAGTGGCTGTGAAGGTTTTTTGAGGTCTTGTGGAAGAAATCAGTGTTTCCCTCCAGTCTTTCCAATAAGCTTCCAAAAGCTAATTGTGTAGTGCAACATATGCATTTAGTGCTACAAATGCACTAATTATATTCTTTTAAACATTTTCCTTCATGGATATAGTATGCCCTGTTGAACACTTTTGACCTGTTAAATGTAGAATATTTTCTGATAAGTGATCTTGCCTGTTGCAGGTGCATGGTAATTTGCAAGGTTTGATTCTGTTCAGGGGAAGTGGACAAAAAGTGTTCTCAGCAGTGCTTGAACTCTAAAAGTGTTGGAAAGGCAACTATAGTAATTTGGCTTTTTTATGGTTTATCCCCAGTTTTTAAACAGGACAGATAAATATTGGATACTAACCTAAGCTGCATAGGCTTTCAGTCTACTAAAAATGCAGGTCTTAGCATGATTCCTTGTTGTTCTTGTAACCAGAAAAGCTTACTTTGCTCAAAACAGTGTATTTTGTCAAAAAACTATATTGTAGTATTTGTTCTGTTCTACTGTGTTCTCACTAGCATTTAGAGAACAAGCAGACAAAAGCAACCTGTCTTTGTCCTCTGTGTACTATATATTAAGTAATTTTAAGCATTTTACAAGGATAAAGTATGACATCTTTATACAGTACTTTGCATTTGACCGTTGTGACTAATCAATCCTTCTATCCAGCCCTGATATTTTCTACTTAGTATATAAAAATGGACACTGAAAGATGGACTATTGAATAAGAAAACTGGCCCAAAATTCATACTGGGATAAATTTCTACCACTGTGTCAGACTGTCGTGATCTTTGACAAGTCTTTTAGTTTCTTGTGCCCCAGTTTTCTGCATTTAAAACACACCTGTGTAGCTAAAACTTCTATTTGCTGCCACTTTGGTATATTGTGCTGATATTTATGTGTAGGTCAGGGGCTTGTTCTTACAGTCTGAGTTTGGCCTCTTCAAATCACAATGGCCTTGGTCTCAGAGCAAAATGCAAGCCACAGACTGATTTCTATAAAGAGGTATTTGTCTTTGAGGCACCTAGACAGTATTCACAGTAGGGAAGGAGCTGAAGAAGCTGTCAGAGTAATAAATTAGTATTTATCCACATTTTTATGTCTGTGGTTAAATAATAAATTAATTTTTTTATATAGTTATTTGTAAATCTCATACTAACAATATCTTAGACAAATAGCATTCTAATGTGCAGAAGACCTTGCACTGTTAGGTTTGCTTGTTTGTGAATGACTGATCCATTGCACCACTAAAAAAAAAAGTTAGCTCAGTTAAGTGAAATAGCACAATAAATTTTGAACTCTTATAGAATCACTGTTTCACTCATCATTGATTGCTATTTACTTATTTATGTTCATCAGTTACTCTTTGTGTTGTCATTTTTTATGGCTATGTCAATGTGATAAATTTGGATATCTGGCTGTCTCTTGCATCTCGCCTTACAAAACCTGTACTGTATTTTGCATTGTGTTCTATATTTTTATATCAAGTGTTCACAGAGGTGCTGCTTATTCCCTTTGGAAAAAAAGTATGTTCCATCAAAGTATTCAACTATGGCTTCCTTACTTGTGACTATCATTTTCTTAAGAAGGGACTCTAATATAGTTTTTGGTTTGTTGTGGAATATCTGGGGCCTGTAAGTGTCAAAAAGTGATAAAGTAGCAGTAGTGACTCAGAATTATGCCTATCTCCACCCGGAAGTGAGTTTAAACTGCTTTAATCTCTTTTTCATATGATCGTCAACAAAATTCAGATAAAAGACACATCTCCCACACCGATTCTAACTCTGCAGTCTTTGGACCTGGGCCTTGGTGACGATACAGTATTGCATTAATTCTTGCACCGTTTAGTCTCCTTATCTAATAGCACAGGCTTATTCTTTGTAACTAACAACAATGAAGGGTGCCTTTAAGAAATCTCCAGTGAGCATTGAGGCATTACAGATTAGGTCAGTAGAACTGCTGCTAGGTTGAGCATGATGGATGAGTGGGAGAATGAGTTTCTGCCTCACAGTATTGTGAAATCTTTTCATTGTCACCAACGGGCCTATGAGGGGCTGATGAATGAGGGAGCAAGTGTCAGAAACGCCCTTCCTTGCCCTGGTACACTTTTAATATCTCCCAGAGCTACAGGATGAGTATTGATAAAAGTAAAGTTTAAAAATAACCATGGAGTGATAGGTAGCAATGATTTAAGGAGAAAGTGGCGATGGGGTTAGAGAGGGTTCATTTTGTAAAAGCACACAGAAGAGAGGAAGCTGAGCTGCATGGATCAGAGAAGGAGCACCAGGCTTTTTATAAAAAGCTAATGTGATGAGGATGACGAGTTCCTTGATGGATGAGTTACTTCCATCTGGTTGCAGTATATGTAATAAATAGCTGTGCTCATGTTTGACCTCTCCCACTTAACTGGCACATCTTTGTCTTCTGGGATATCCAGGAGGGAACTGTCCATTACAGTCAGAGAGAATGGGCAACAGGAAAGGAAGAGAGAGTGACCAACAT